>JARHVA010000544.1:2447500-2567500 GCA_037957365.1 Torreya grandis
TCCAGTGAATAGTTAAATTAGGGTAAAACCCTATTTATAGTAAAAAGTGAATGAAGGTGACTGTTGTAACCTAGTCGTCCATCCATTCCAAGAATATTTTAAGTAATTGATAAGTAATAATTTTTTTATATTTTATTATTTAATTACACAAAATTTTTAAAACCATATTAAAAAATAATAAATCATCATTATTTAATTACCTAAAATGTACTAAGTGTTTATAATAGCACCACTTAGACATTAAATATTCTAACATTTCTGAGGGTATAGTGAGAGTAACTTACTTGAGAAATATATGATCCTCTCAAGTTTAACACAAATTAAATAATTAAAATTTGATTCTTATGGTATAATAAAGGGACCCTAGACATTTTTGATATACTATGAGTTATGTGGAAACTAAATTATATGCTTAATGTTATACAATGGCTCTAATTATTGGGATAAAACCCCTCACACCATGATGTCTATAGAAAATATCACCACATATCCCATAATTATATTCACTAATTAGTTTTAAAAATGTTGGAAATATTGTCATTGATGTCAAAGGTCTAACAATATTAATGACAAAGGCCCCATAACATTTAATGTATGAAGGTGTTTTTAATGTTCATATCTTGTCTAAAGTGTGTTAATATTAAATAAATATTAAAAAATATATTTTTGGGTGCATAAAGTCAAAAGAGGGCCCATGAGGAAGTCAAAGAGTTACGAAGTAAAGACAAAAGAGGGAAAGGATGCATTTTCCCATGGTCACCTTGAGGAATTTGAAGAGTCACGATATAAAGATAAAAGAAGGAAAGGACACATTTTCCCATGAAGGGTCACCATGTGGATTTTCATATGAAAGAATTCAAATAGTCATGAAAGTTTGGCACCATTTTCCATGTGAATTGAAAGGTCACAAAGGGTGAATACCAAAGGTCATTTATAATGCTATAAAAGAAGGCTTGGGAAGCTATTTGTAATAAGAAAGGAAGAGCATGGTTTATAATTTTTTATATCTATGATAAAAGAGCAGAGGAAAAAAAATAAAAAGAGATATAGTAGTGTGTTATCATTTGCCTAAAATTTGGATATGATATGACCCTATTATTAGGATTATTAAGGGATTTTTACTAAGTTTCAAGAGTGTAAAGAGTGCTAGTAAGGCTTCTAGCAGATGATGAATGACCTAAAAAAATTTGAGGTTTTGTTCAATTGGTTTCACCCTTCTGTTTCCTCACCCATATTTATGCATTTTGAATCTTATATACATGAAATATCTGATTTTATTTGCCTTTGTCTTATAGAAAATAAATCTAGTTTAGAGGCAGGTATTATGTAGGTAGATTTTGATTTATTACTCCCCTATGTGGGAGACAAAGATGTCAAAAATAATAAAGTGCATAAATTAAATTAACTTCAACTAGGGTTGTAATTGTGTTCCACAATAGAATGTTAGCTCCAATGATAAATGCTTGATTAAAGGCTATAATGAAACTAAGGCACTCTTTTGTTAAATCTTAACTATGATGTTTTATTATCTCTTAAAGCATTCATTTGTGTGATCAAATGAATCACCAATGGATTATAGTGGTAATTTATTCCCTTAGTACATAATACTCAAAAAATTTAAATGATGGCAATCCATTGATTGTATTAATGCATCCATTGTTAGGTTTGGTAAACTCCAAAGAGTAAATATGCTAAAATAAAATCATGTTACCTTATGTGTTATTTGATTAATTAACTAGAATAAAATAGACAGAGATCAAAGGTCAAAGTATTGATAGAAATCTAACATCTCCTCATATCTCCCCTTACCTTTGATGTTTGATGGTTTGATGAAGCCCACAAAAAGTTATGTCACAACAATGTGAATGTTTGATATAATAAGGAAACAACCTTATGTAAAGTATCTGATGGGATTATATTCCTCAAAAGTAATATAAAATAATTTAAACTAAGATGTTTTTCCCAAAATTTGCATACCTAAAATTTTCTTAACATTTTGATGTCAATAAATAAATCGAGTCAAGTCAGGTCTAAAAAGTTAAAAAAATGATAAACTTTGATTTTTTTAAAAAATAAGCATAAAATTTATCCACATGTATATTGTGTCTAAAAGGTTGGGATTTCCTAACCTTATAGACATGCCAAATATAGGGGCACAGCTTAGTGGGACATGATGTAACTTCATTCCCACTACACTTATGGGGCTGACTTGACCCAATCTTGTGGATGGGGAGCCATGACTAATGAATACCTTATTAAATATACATGTTCAATGAACCTATGGGGTCATGTCAACCATGCCATAGTATCACATCATGTGTGTACGATGTTTCTACCACCTTTCAGTCCTATAAAGGAAGTACTTATGTACCATTCCACTCATAATGTTTTAGATTCACTCAAAATTTCTATCTATTTTCATGTGAGACTGAATTTTTCCCATTTTATCATATGAAGTCCAATCTTTAAACAAATATAATCGAAAACATCATCTCTCTAAATAATTCATAGTCACACAAGTTTTAACAGATTTAAATCCCATCTCAAACACATTTCTTTCATAAGGAAGGTTGTTGTATCTTGGGTACAAAAAAATTTTGGTCTACACTTTAAGGCCCAAGGGGAAGAATTAATAATGAAAACAAATTATTTAATGACTCACATTGTATACTTTACATAGTCCCATAAATGTTTTCTTCATTTGAACCTTGTGATGATCTCTGAGAACTATCCAAAGTATCATTTCACATCACTAGGACAATCAATTATAAGTTAAATACATGGGGTATGAGCCTATGTTTGTCCTAGAAAATGACATCTCAAAAATCAATGATTAAAATATTGGGCATGTAGATATGGTTTAATTTCATAGGATAATCAATAATAGATTTTCTACACATATAGGTGCTCTCTTGGCAAGAGGTGGTCTACATAAGGTAGCTGAATTTCCAATTTATATATAGTATTTGGATCTAGTTTTAGCATGTGCTTAGTAATACAATGTCGAGACAAGAGAAAATTAGATCTACAGGAGATTCCCTTGTGGAAAATATCGATGGGGAATCCATTGATGCAACCTTTAAAATTCCATAGAGAAGAACATATGCAAGGATATGTAAAGATATTGGGCATAGTTTATAATAAAAAAATACGGAGAAGCACCTCCCCTTTGTATATAGGACAAACAAATCATAACCTTTTCTATTGTGAAATATAAGATTTGTCAAAGTACCAAATATTTCATCAACAATTTTTGACACCCACCATGGGGCATGTTTGAGTATTTTCATGCTTCCACTCGGCCTATCACTTAGTTTAATGAGCATTGTTCTCATATCAATTTAACCTTTGATATATAATAAATTTCTCTTGTAAATTGTGGCTAAATTATTTTATCATTCTATCTAGAAAGAGATTCACAAGGTCTAGTAAGAATAGAGGTATCTTTGATCCACTATTTAAATTACAATAAGATTCTAACTTTAGACTTTATCTAGAGTGAGTGAGAAGGATTATTTTACCTTTGAATAGAACATTATATTTTCCAAACATCTTAGTTTTAAGGAAAATATACTTCTAGATCATGATAGTTGTAATGGTATCTTTGGGTCCATGTATTGGGCCATTGGCTTTGGGTGATCTAGTACATGAGTTACACAAAGGTTCAAGGATAATCTTTCTTAAATTTACCATTGGCATTAAACATCCTAATGAGAACATAAAGGCCTTCTTTTTTACTTTTGCTATTTTGGGTGTAGAAAATTAAGGTGAGGATGAAATTTTAACCAAATTTGAGGAATTATTCAAACTAGATAAAGATGAACAACAATTTTATCTCAATTGGCTCAAATTAAAAAGAAATCTTATAAACCCATGACAAGATTAATATCTAGACTCAACAAGATGATACATAAGATGACATAGACTTTCATGCCCACTGCTGAATTTGTAAGCACCTAAAGTGAGCTTCTTCTTATGTAAAAATCACTAACAAACTTTAGAGATAATTCAAAGGAAATATATAGATGTAAAGGATGGTATTATCATGAATGTTAAGCTAAAAAAATATTCATTCAAAAAAAACAAATAGACTTCAATAGATCCTCTCATTTATAATTTGGAAAATGACATAATAGACTTGAAGAAACAAATTCCTTAGGATATGCCCAAGAGACTAATTATTCCATATTGTAACAATGTTTGTCCCCACCTTCTTGATTCACCTCCACAACTCACTATTGAAGCATATCCTACACAAATCCACTTCACATGTATATTTCATGATACTAATGACCACGATGGTTATACCTACCTAGAAATGGTAAGGATGCTAAAATTATGCACCATTGAAAAACCTATATAAGAAGGTTTTTTGGTCACCTCTGATCCTAAAATTTAGGAACTTGATGGTGACTCCACTATGGGATATTTTAAATATGAACCCTATTATGAGGAGCGTGATGATAGAGTGGAGGATATGAAAAGTCACTTAGACACTATATTTACTAGAGCTCAAAATGAAAAGTTGAGAGCAATATAAAAATAGTGAAGAATATAATAATTAGAAAGTTAAGAGGCTCCTAGATCCATGTTTACTCTAAAGTTCATCCTCAATAGAGGTACCCCTTTTTAAAATCCTACAAAAGATAAACAACTTGGAAAGGTGGGAAGTTTTTTTTTTTTTCCAAATGTATCCATTAGTCATAAACCAAAATCCTACCTATTCATCTTCCTTAAATATCATATGTCACATGAATAAAACCAATGTTTAGATTTATCAAACTGAATATCTTAAGTCAAATCCTGAGTAGCTTGATAAGTTAATTAAATTTAACAAAGGTGAAGGTTCCATAATTTTAATACATCACATCATGGATTTCATGCCAAACCTAATAATTATACTCTTTAGAATAACATGGTTATGTCTACTCAAAGTAGTGAAATACCTTAAACATTCTATGTTACACTCTTCACTAGAGGATTCTAGCTGAATAATTGCATAATTGATTCTAGAGCTTTAGACAATGTAATGCCAACCAAAGTAGTGCATGCCTTAGGGCTAATATGAACCAAGGCCATTATTTTAATATGGAGATAAAACAAGTTCCTTTAATTGGAATAATATAATATGCCTAGGAAACTCTATTAGCATTTTCTCAGAAAAGAATTAAGATGACTATTCTAGTGGTAGACATTCCTTTGAGCTATGACATTTTTATAAGTAGAACTTTTTTCAAATACATTGGAGGTGAGATTTTAATAAACTAGACTCATTCCATTATTCATATAAAGGTAATCATTGAAAATTTGATGCTAGAGCCAAAAGCTAAACACCTTGTGAAAAATTCAAATGATCCTTGAGTAGATATTCTATATGAAGAAATAGGTTTGGGTACTTACCTGATGATGAAGGAAAAAATATTTATAGTTTCTTGAGCTCATTTAAGGCCATATAAATGATGTATGTACCTTGGAATTTGATGGAAGTTTTTCAACTATAGGTTCAAGTGCTAGATAAGTGTTGGTTTCTCTCTAGAAAGAGTTATTTCCTTTCCCTCATGAACTCCAATTCAAATGCACTAATAATATAGGTGAATATGAAGTGCTTCTTCTAGGATTATAAGTAGCAAAAAAAATGGGGATTCAAAATCTCAAAGCTCAAGGGGATGTTGAACTGATCATTAAGCAAGTATAAAATCAATACCAAGTAAATAATGATAGGCTAAGGCATTATAAAAACAAATTCTAGGATTGTATTGCAGCATTTAAAACATTTTATATTGTTGTTATCCTGAGAGAGGAAAAATCCAAATCAAATGCACTGGATATATCCACATCCTTACTAATTCCCCATTTGGCAATTGACAATGATAGGTATACCATTAAATTGTTATATCACCCAAGTTTTCTAGGTAACTCAAAACATTGGTAGATATGCGATACTAATGAAAAAACATTGCTTTACTAGAATAGGTGGATAACTTAAGAATTTTCTAGTTTGAAGGAAACTCATCATCATATAAGGAATGTTCCTCGCTATAAATAAACAACATGGAAACTGAAGGATTGTTCATCATTAAAGCAAATAAATAAGATCCATAAAGGTTTGGTCTCCCTTGAAGAACTATTTGATAAATATGATATGTTCTAAATAAGAAAACCCAAGATAAACCTCAGGGATCACTTGACTATGAAATATTATATATATATATATATATATATATATATATATATAAAAGAAGAATACAAGATGTTTATAACTCATTTAAAATTATATAAGGATATTATCACATGGTGTTACATAGATTATAAATCCTTCAAACCTAAAATTATGCGGCATAGTATTCCCTTCAATCTAGGTGTCAGTCCTTTTAGGCAAAAATTACAAGACTACAATCTAAAAATTGTAGGGACCATCTATGAAGAGATAAATAAAATTTTGGATGCAAGAATCATCTTCCTAATTCAACACTCTACATTGGTGGTCAATATCATTCCAGTAAGATATAAGATCAGAGAAGTCAAAATCTATTTATATTTCCATAATTGGAATCGAGGTTCACTCAAAGATAATTATCCTTTGCTAGTTATGGGTCATATCTTACAAGTTGTTATAGGTTACAAAATGATGTTCATGCTAGATGGTTTTTTTGGGTACAATCAAGTTGAAGTTTCCCCTAAAAATCAATACAAAATAATGTTTACCACCCCTTGGGGATGGTTTGCATATAGGAGGATGCATTTTGGCCTTATCAATGTTGAAGAGAGATTTAATTGGCCTTTGGTGATGTAAAGAATAAAATCATATTAATATATCTTGACGATCTCACATTCTTTAAAAAATAGAAGATCACTATGAACATATGAAAATGGTTTCCAAAAGTTTTTGGGCCAATGGCATATCATTGAATCCAAAAAATATATATCTTTGCAATCATTTAAGGTAAAATTATTGGGCACATAATTGCTAAGGAAGGTACCAATAACGATCAAGAAAGAGTTAAATCAATTCAATAGTTGTCTCTACCTACTAGCAAACCTAGCACACATTCATTCTAAGAAATTTTTTTTGAGGAGATTCGTTTAAGATTTTATGGAACTAACAAGACATATTATTCATATGATATGAGGAAGTAATTCTTTAAAATGGAAAAAAATCCTTTATCAATATTAAAAATGACATTGCCAAAGTGCTTGTCTTAGCTAGCCCAAATTTTTAGAAATATTTCATTACATATTGTTACTCTTCTAAATACACATTGTCAACCATCCTCATGTATAAAAATGAAGAAGACATTGAATATCCATTTTCATTCATGATTTGTGGATTAAAGGTTCATGAGATCAAGTAGTTTTTGATTGATAAACATGCATATGTTATGGTCAAAGTTGTAAAACACTTTAGATTTTATATCTGAAATTCTCACAAAATTATGATGGTTCTAAATTTTGTTGTCAAATATATTTTGACTCAACAATAACTTGGTTCCAAGAGAGGAGGGTGGATTTCCAAAGTATAAGAATATTATCTAGATATTAATCCCACCAAGTTGGTAAGAAGACAAGTTATTTTACAATTGATTGCTGAAGGTGTTGATTATTAAGGAGAAATAAACCAAGAGGATAAGATATAAAAGTTGTTACTAGTGGTCTTCATTGATTCTCTTGATGAATGGTATTATGACATTGAATATTTATTATCATGTGAAGAATGTATATTCTACCTGAGTTTTAAACAAATGAGGACAATCAAGCTTAGGGTAACCAAATATGTAATCTAGGATAACACTTTATTCAAGAAAGCCCTTGATGGGACCTTTTTGAGATGTGTAGACAAAAAACACAAAAGAGATTGTTGGAATCCTTCCATAACCAATATCATGGTGGACACTTATCATCTTCAGTTATGGCATGTAAAATCATACAAGCTCACTAACATTGGTTAAAATGATTCAAATTTGCATAGGAATGAGTTTCAAAATGTGAGGAGCTTGTTATTCTTTGTTAAAAGGCCTAAACTCATATCATTACCTCTTCATCTAGTAGTCATTGAAGAACCTTTTTAGTATTGGGGTTTAGATTTCATGGGTAATTTGAATCCATATTCTAGCATAGACATACTCATGTTTTGACAGTAACTAATAAGTTTAGAAAGTGGGTAGAGGCAATTCTAGTAAGGTCAACTACTTTTGAGGTGGTTCACAATGTCATCAAATAAAATATATTAGTTAGGTTTGGAGTTTCACAAAATATTGTGCTAGATAATGCCTCAAATGTTTCTTCAATCAAGCTCATCAATTTATTCTATGGATATGAGATATTTTATCATACTCTTCTGACTCTAACCCTTAAGGTAATGGCTATGAAGAATCAAGTATTTAGAATATCACTACTATCATCTACAAACTAGTATATGAAAATCAAAGGAATTGGCATAAGAAACTATATGATTATCTATGGGTCGACTGTATAAATCCTTAAAGATAAATTCCATTTTATCCTTTTCAAATACTATATGACATAAAGGCAATGAATCCCATTCATCTAGAGTTTTTATCTCTATGACTAGCCCAAGTCATGGAAGATGATCAGTCTAAGGATGCATTGGAAAAGAGAGTTATGTAATTGACTAGATTGGAGGAAGAATGAGTAATGGTAGTTTAGAGAATCAAAACTCATCATAATAAGGTGAAATAAGTTTTTAATAAAAATTCAAAATAATGATATTTTTAGATTGGTGACTTGGTTCTCCTATGGGATAAAAAGAGAGAACAAAGGGGAAGTAATGCAAATTTTGATTCCCTATGGATGGGACCTTTCAAGATATGACATTTTTATGGTGAAGACATGTACTATCTAGTATATAACAATAAAACTAACCTTCCATTACCCTATAGTAGGAAATATCTAAAACATTACCAACATTGAAGGTAGGTTATCCCCTATCATACCTATAGGTCATTTAAGTTTTAATGTGTTTCTTTTATTTTTATTTAATTCCTTTTATATTGTGTGTTTCTCTTTTCCATTGGAATTTTCTATTTCCTTTTATTTTTTATTTGTTTAAATTGAATCTATATCCCAATGGACAAAACACTAATTCTTGATACTAGAGATTCTAAAAGACCTATGTATTGTTACAATTCCATGTTCCCAACTAAAGCTAATATTTGTCCTCAAAATTTACATATTCAAAAATTTCCAAAAGTTTTATTGTCAACAAATAAGTCAAATCAAGTTAGGTTTGAAAAGTTGATTTTTTTTTGAAATTTTTAAATATTTAAAAAGAAACACAAAACAAGCCCATGCATTCATCATGCTATAAGTTTGGGCTTAGCCTAACTTATAAATGCAATGGCAGCTCCTAATGGGACACATAATGAATTCACACCCATCATGTACATAAGGCCTCAAGGTGAGGTCAGCCTAAGCTCATAGATGTGATAGATGCAGATTTGTGACCAATGCAACCCCTACCATAACCATGTGTCTAATTCACCCACATGATCATTCTGATCTTATTGTGGTGTCACAGTGCATACACAACATCCATGCCACCCCATGGTCTCTTAAATGGCATATTTGTGTACCATTAAAATCAAAATGTTCCATATTCACTTGGAATTTCTTTTTATTATCATATGATTCCATACCCTCATCATTTTCTTGTATGAAGGCAAAACTTTGCCGAAATATAGTAAAAAAAATCTCTCTAAAAACTTCATAGTCACACAAGTTTTAGCAGATGTAAAGATCATCTCAAACACATTTCACTCATATGGAAGATTATTGTGTCTTTGGTAAAAAAAATTATGTCCTTTCCCAGAGGCCCAAGGGGAATAATTTATAGTGATAACAAATAATTTTATGACACCATTATTTTATTTGAGTAGTCCCATAAAAAAATTCTTCCATTGGACCCTTGTGATAATCTTCAATTACTATCCAAGGTATATTTTTGGGTCATTAGGATAGTTAGGATGAAGTTAAAATACATGGGATATGAACCAATGTCCATACTATAAACTAATATCTACAAAATTAGTGATTTAATGATCAATCATGTAGATATGGTTGAATTTTACACAAAAATTAGTAATAGATCCACTATGCCTATATGTGATCTCTTGAAAAAAAGTGGTCTACTTGAGGCAACTAACTTTCCATTTTTTGTTCAACATCTAAATATAGTTCTAGTATGTGCTCAATACTATAATTTCAAGACAAGAGAAATCAGATCTATGGGAGTTTCCCTTATGGAAAATCTTGATGGGGCTGTTTCTATTGCTATTTTCGCTTTCTACATTCAAAGAGAGAATAAGAAACTAGAAGAAATGGTCTAAGGCTTGTATGTACATGGATGTAGTCGTGCGCACCGTAATCCAGACAAAGTGAGAACTCCTCTTTGGTTGTGGAGGATGACACCTACAAAAGAAAGAGACTAAGACAAAGAAGGTGTTAGATAAGGAGATGGTGGGTTGCCAAGCAAAAGCTTGATCTCAGAAGCAAAAGCTTGAAGTATTTCAACCCACTGATTAATAAAAAGATGTTTGATAAAGGATAGAAAGATAAAAGACTAAAAATGATAAAGATAGAATGAAAAGTGGAAGCAAATGCTTACCTGAATGTTACTGTCGGCCTAGTCACAGTCGTCGGCATCGATGGTCCTACCGGCGTTAGTTGTCAAGGCTGTCGACGTCGGTTAGTCTGCCGACATCGGTTGGGGAAGTGACCAGCGTCGGTCGGGGTAGTAGTCTGTGGACGAGTTTTGGACAGGATTTTGGTTTGTGGATGGGTCTGAGATAGAGTTTTGGGCTTGGTTGGGTCTGGGTCTGAGAGTCTGTGCAGGATAGTAAAACAGTAGATAGAATCTTTAATAAGAACTAAGGCAGAGGGTATGTTGTTAGGAAAAAGGGGTAAGGGGTAGGAAAAAGACCTTTCAGCCTTTCCATGAAGCAATTTAGTCAAGGTGATTAGATTGGTCTTAAGATGGTCTGTAGGTCTCTAATAGCTTGTGCTGAGTTGATTGGACAGAGGGTGTTTGTCTAAAGAGAGACTAAACGGGTGTCAGAGGCAAAGAAAAGGGAATAAGAGGTGAGAGAAGGCTTTTCAGCCTCTCTGAGAAGAATAGAGAAGGTTGGGTCAAGGATGCTTGGAATAGACAGTAGATAGAATGTTAATATATTTGAAATGGTGCTAAAATAAAAATAGTACAGATACTTAGCTGTGACACAGGTTAGCAAAGGTGCAAAAGCTATGTTTTTGTTGCCGCTGGTGATGGAGATATCAGGCAATCCCTGTGCAGAATGTCTGATGCAAGACCTCGGTGCCTAGAAAATGCTGTCAAGAATGCTGATCCCTACAAGAAAACAAGAAGCTAGAGCACTGGAAAGCAAGAGCACACGAGAACTTTGTTTCGTCGGAAGAAGTTTTTAGATTCATGATTAGCTCCAGAGATTAACGATTTTTGATTAGCCACGTCAAAGGTTAGAAATTTGGTTTAAGTAAAACCGACGTCGGAGATCCCGCCGGTGTCGGCCAACATTTGACTGATGTCGGCGGGTGGAGAATGAGTAAAAGAGCCACCAAGCCCGTTCTCCATCCGCCAAGTGCATGATCCATTGGAGAATTGTCAAAGGTTAGGATAAATACGCACGAGAGTTGGTTAGGCAGTTAGAAAGAAGTAGGAATAGGTCTTGGGTGAGTCATAGGGTGGGAAATAGTCCAAGGCGAGGTGTCAGATGAGGTGTTATAGGTGATGTGTCAAAGGGGAGGATATTAATAATAAATTATTATTTTTAAATTAGTAAGTGCATGGTTTAGGAATGGGTTAGGAATGGACCAAGGGGGAGGATGACTAAGGGTTAGACATGATTTCGGTGTCTACATTTGCCCTTTTTTATCTTGTTGGTTGCTCTAGATGAACTACAAGATAAAAATAGGAGTTGGTTGCCTCAGGTATATGATAAAGTTGATTTTATCCTATTGGTTGTTCAAGTGAACTTCAAGACAAAAACAAGAGGATTGGTTGCCCCAATTATGAATGTTGGATTCCCCCTCGAAGCAGGAGTTGAGGGAAGGGAACCTGAAATCAGGTGTTGATTTGACAAAGAGTGGATGAAGAATGGTGAGTGTGAACGCTGCAATAGTTGTGATTGCACGTATACCACTGCACGAGATGGTCAGGTCAAATTATTGTAGGTCAAGGGTCGAGGAGTGCCAAAATTGAAATAATCGGGCCCCAACATTTAGTCATCTACTGATTGGGTTATTCAATCTAAGTTGAAGCTCCAAATGGTCATCATGTTCTAGGAATTCTAGGCTCAGGAAGTGCTCTTGGAAACATGAAAAATGTCACAAGTAGTGTGGATCAACCGGCTTGCGATCCTATACTTGTGAGGGTCAAAAATAGTTTGCGCACAATTTTGCTAACCAGTCGTGGGGTAGCATGCATGCAAAAAACAACCAAGGCGAAGTCATCTTGGAAGTGGTCGCGATCGGAGGAGATGGTTAGGATCTCCAAGGTTTGGTGGGTGATGCGGGTGGATGGACGAAGGAATGGCCAAGCTAACCTCAGAAGACCCCATGTCAATTGAGTGCTGCCTACATAGCCCCTGTTGGAAGGGCCTCAGGCCAATGTAGTTCTCCCAAGAGGGAGGAAGAGGGTCGAAGTGATTGATTTTGGTCATGTGTTGAAATGACAAGGATAAGATGATGTTGCAGCCTTTTCCATATTGTGTGATGGTGTATTTTGCAACATTGGTCGAGAGGTCTTTCATCCCTAGCAATTTTCCATATTCGTAATGGATGTATGCTAAAAATGAATTAGGTCTATTTACGCTTCAGCAAGTAATGGTTTATTCTTAACATAAATTGTGTCTGGTCGATAGTCCCTATGTGTATTGTTGTCCATAGAAACTATGTGAATAGGCTATGGGAGTGGCCTGAAAAGAGAGTTGAGTTGAGTTGATTAGGTTTGACAAGTGATGAAGTTGAATGTGACCAAAGTGCAGAAGAAGTGAAAAGCATATTGCTCTGTCATTGACAAAGACCAGAATGACAGCATAGATAGGGGTTATTAGAACGAAAACCCTATTTATGCATTGCATCGTTGACAATAGGTTGTGTTAGAGAGGTAATCGAATCATTTTGACATTAAAATGAGCTCGAAATCCCTTGAGTAGGTGATGTGATAGGAGGAGAGGGTAACCCATTTTAGAGTAGGGATAACTTTGCCCCTTTTTATAAGAAACCCTGAGATGACTACAAGCCAAGTCCATGACCCCCCCTTTTCTTTGAGAGAGAGAGAGCGGACTGATCAATGCGAGAAGTCCACCTAGAGATGTCACTTTGCTTGGTTGTCATTTGTGAAGCTGATCGATGCGGGAAGCTTCTAAGAAAGTGCTATTTATAGCAAGATTTAGTCATAGCCATCTTTCGAGGGAGTGGTCTATATTGTGCTTTATATATGTTTAAGGGCTTTTGAATAGCTATCCTTCGAGGGAGTAGTCTATTAGCTACAGCAATGATAATACAACTATCCTTCGAGGGAGCAGTCTGCTTTTTGATTTGATTTTGTGACCTTGGATATTTTGACATCTTGATTTATTTTTGACAGAATGTTGAGTCATGGACAAGACTATAGAAGTTCAAGGGCTTCCTTTTATTAGGACAAAGCATTCATATGTCATAAAAGGGTTATAGAGGATCGGTTAAGGGAAAAAGGGTGGAAAGGATTGAGGATTAAAAGGACAGGGATTGCTCAAGGGACGAGCTCAAGTTAAATGTCAAGTGGATGAGTACTCAACTAACAGTAGAATGGTCATAGATGCAAGGCATTAAGGGGCTCAGGTTTTGGTCAGCCTTCAAGAGAAGATAGATGATAAGTCCTTGATCCATACTTATGCGTGATGATATAAGGTCCGAGCCAATTAGGAGCAAATTTGCCTCATTTACTCCGTTCCATATTGGTCACATGTTAATGATGATTAAGAAGTTGATTGATGTGGTCGCTGTTTTGTCGAGACTGGTCGAGGGCCGGGTCAAGATTTGTGTTTGGTCATGATTAAGAGGTTAAGGTTGATGATTGGTCAAGGTTTGATTGCTTGGTCAAGGTCTGGTTTGATGATTGATTGAGGTCATGGTTGATGTGTGATTGATGTTTGGTTGAGGTCATGATAGGTAGTATAAAGTCGAGCTCCCCCCAGCCATTTGGTGGTAGGAAGAATGTCTAACACCTAGTGTGGATGAGATGGAGAGAAGACGAGGGGGAGAGACTTAGGTACCCCACCTGGTTGATAGGTCAGAGGTTCCCAAGTGAATGGTGTTTAGGTATTAAAAAAGTTAGGAGGGATGGAAACCATCGACTCCGTAGGTGAGGATGGAAGAATAAGTGAGTCTGGATGAGATTGGTCAATAGTGGGTTCATGGCAAAGGTTTGTGGAAGCCTCAGTGGGGTCATGATTTCCCAGGCCATACCGTTTCTTGGCATTGTCATCGTTGAGCATCTCGATGGGCTGATGGGAGCCCTGCTCATAGCACCCAAAACCAAAACCCTTCCATGCACACCTGTAAAGGTAAGTGTGTGCAAAGGCAGGGTTGCCAAGAAATGAGAAGTCTAATGTGAATGGTTGGGGTGAAGAGAGAGGGTTCCCGTCAAGAGGAGCTTGGTTGAGCCCCCCATAGATGAGGTTGGTTTGAAGGCAAGGAGGACCATAAGGAATGACCATTCCAATCTGATAGTCATAGCTGGGGCTATGGTGAAGGCATCCATACTCTTACAGAGTTTGGAACATGTCTAGGGTCAGCAAGCGATATTCCCCAAGTGAAAGTTTTTGGAAGATATCATCCATGGAGTTTTTGGTTGTCACTTGAGAAGGTGATGTGATGGCAACCGCTGTTTGCGAACTAGTTGAAGCTTCCGTGAATGGAGGCGGTGCTGGGGTTGATGGCTTGATAGGAATAAGAACGTCATTTGGGTGATAGGTTTTGTTACAAGTCTTGAAATGGGATGGGTCGGCAGGAATGACATGGACTTGTCTGTCGTGTTCAAATTTGATGCAACGGTGAAGTGTTGAAGGGACGCAAGCCATGGCACGGATCCAGGGTCATCCTAATAGCATGTTATATTGGAATTCTCCCTCAATGATGTAGAAGAGCTCTAGGATTGTGCACGAGCCAATGCGAATATGGAGGACAATAGTGCCAATGGTGTCAGCGGTGGTGTCATTAAAGGATCTAAGGATTGCGTCAGTCTTTGATATGCAATTCTTAGGAAGAGCCAATTGATCAAAGGCATGGGTAGAAATGATATTAATGCTGGCACCTCTATCAATCATAATGCACTTAATATGTGTCTGATCAATGTAGGCTGTGATGAAAAGAGCAACGTCCTGATCTTCCAAGGTAGTGGTAGGAATTTCAAAAACACTGAAAGTGATAGAGGTGACAGGGGATAAAGAATGGACTAGGGCAGCTAGTGGTTGAGGGTCTTCAGGTTGGACCTCCGCTGTCTGTAAGGCTTTGATGAGGGATTGACGATGCTGAGGCAAGGTTTGGATGAGGTCATAAAGGGACATCTTCACAGGCATCTGGTGAAGCTGTTTCAACATGGAATCATGAATCGGCCCGAAAGAGGAAGAAGAAGAAGGCTGAGATGCGCCAAGGATAGAAATTTTAGGCTTGGGCAGTTGAGGTGGCTTGATGAAAGGGTAGGTCCAAGGAATGGCAGCTTTTTCTTTTGCCTTATCCTTTTGTAACCTAGTGGTTATGTGGATAGCATTGATTTCAAAGATAGGAGGTGAAGAAGGGGTCATGGCCTGCTGGTGAGATGTTGATGTGGTTGAAAAGGTTGGATGGGAAGTTGTCAAGGGTCGGTCAAGAGTGTCCTCAAGGAGAAGAGTGTCCTTCTCCATATAGCGGTGAATGACAGCCTTGAGGGCACACCAAGTCTCAGGATCGTGTCTTGGCATATGATGGTATAATAAAATCTTCGTATCGTCGAACCAGGAAGGCTTGGACCTGAGAGGTTGGAAAGGCCTGATGGGTGGAAGGGTTATGCTGGAAGTCTGCAAAAGTTGGCATAATATCAAAGCGTATGAACCTACTAAGGGGTCCGTGCTTGTTGATGCATGAAGCACTGGTGACTTTTGCTTGGGAGGTGTTGAAGAAGGTTTCTGTACCACCTTTTGGGTTGGTGGTGCGGCCACATGTGAAGACGACACTTTCTTCGTGAGAGGTGCCAAATTTTTGAGAGGGGGTAGACTTGTGGTTGGTGAAGGAAGTAAGGGAAGTAATTTGTTTTGGTTAAGGGTCGGAGTAGGGAGCACTCTGATTAGGGTAGAAGGATGAGGGCCTAAAATGGAGGGTAATGTTGATGGTGGAGGAGGGGTTCGCTTCTGTGGTCTGGCAGTCTTCTTCGACTTGGTTGGAAAACTACTATTGGTCAAGGTCTAGTCTAAGTCCACCTTCACTTGCAGGTGAGAGAGGGTAGAGACAGGGTGAATGTCGAGTGACTTGATCGGTTTAGATGGGGTAGATGTGGGTTTAGAAGTGAGAGTCTGGTCTTTATTGAGAGTCTTGGGAGATTCTGCCTTAGGAGGATTGACAGCATGAGACGAGATGGCACAGGGATGTTGAAGAGCTTTAAGACGCTCCCACAATCCCTGATGCTCCACTTTCCTTGAAGGGAGAAGTTCGATTTTCTCCACTAGTCAGGAAAATGGTTGAGAAGATGTTAGATGAGGTTTGGGTCCTTGAGAAGATGTGAGTGGTTGCAGGGCTGAAAATGTGTTAGGTGTGGCAGTAGTCTCAGACCCAAGGTGTGTGGGAGTCATAACTAGATTGTCGTTGGTCGAAGAAGATGGAGAGTCAGGTTCTTCTCTTGGTGGAGAAGGAACTGGAGAATGTGGCTCCTCAAGTGGGTAAAGGGCAGGGATGATGGTGCCTTCCACTTGCGGTTGAGGAGTAGGAAGGGTCGGGTCCTCCATAGGCAGCAGGAAGGAGGATGGTGAGACCAGTGGTGCTGGTAAGGTTGAGGCATCCTCCAAGATGAGAGAGGTTGATGGAGAACTAACCAGGGAAAGAGGTTCATCCACACATGATGGACTGATAGATGGACTAACCTCTTGAGGTTGGTCTGGGATGAAGGGTGAAACCATATTGACTGTTCGAATGTTGTGTTCATGAGTGTTGTCAATCAAGGTTTGGACATTGTTTTGGGTCGGTGGATGATTTGGGAATGGTTGCTTGAAGATGTCGATGCCCTGATTAGGAGGTGCATTGGGATTGTCTAGGATGAGGTCACCCTTTTCAAGCATGTCTTGGATTATGTTTTTAAAGGTCTTACAGTTACCTGTGTCATGACCTTTGACATGGTGGTAATTGCAGAAGTCATTTTCCCTATACCACGCAGGGATGGTGTGTGAGGGATCAAATTATGGAGGTGGTTAGATCTGGGGGAGATTGAGAACCCCCTATCTAACAAGTTTTTCCAACACAGACGTGTATGATTCTCTGAGAGGAGTTTACTGTCATTGTACGTATCTCTACTAGAATTGGTGGGTGGCACTCTGAGATGTGGATGGCTCAGGCTGATTGGTTGAAGAGGACGAAGGTCTAATGACCACAGCATTAGCTGAAGCTTTAGACTTAGGATTGGATGATGAAGGTTTAGAAGAAGATGAGTCATTGATCTTAGAGTTGGGATTTTTGCTCTGCAACTTGACTTTATTCTCCTCGATGGCACGTAATTCAAGTTTGTGGGCCATTGTGAAGGCTTCATCGAAGGTACGAAAGGTCTAAACCCGTAAGGTGGAAGAAATATGTTTGGCACAGGCTTGGGAGAAAAGTTCAATAAGTTCGAGTTGGGGTAAGGAAAAGGAGAGTTGATTGATGAGGCCTCTCCAGCGAGCAACAAAGTCAGATATGGATTCATCCTCGAATTGGCAGATAGAATAGAGGTCTGTGATTGAGACCTTCTTGGTGATGTTGATGGAGAAGTGATCAAGAAAGAGATGGGCCAGCTGTGTAAATGTGAAGAGGGAATGGCTGGCAAGAGATCTATACCAGTCAAGTGCAGCACTAGAAAGAGACATAGGAAACGTGTGTAAAAGCAATGCATCGTCATGGGCAATAAGATAATAGACATGTCTGAATGCCCGTAAGTATTGTTGTGGGTCTTCCTTGCTTTAAAAGTGAGAAAACTTAGGAAGCTCCCATTGACTAGGGTATGGCCTAATCGGGACAGAAGGATGAATGGGCTCATTACAAATTTGCTCGTATGAAAGAGCATTGCGTGAGCCATAAATGGAGGTCTCTAGGCTAGACATCTTGTCCATCAGCATTTTGATGATATCTGTTGACGGATTGGCAGGTGGAGCACCCCCTAGATTATAAGGTGCTTGAAAGATATTGAGAGGGGCATATGACGTGGTTGGTTGCATTTGTGTAGACGCAACATATGGGTAGCTAGTTATCGGGGTGAAAGTTGAAGTCAAGGGCACTTGTGTTATGGGGTTGGTAGGCACAAGTTGGATAGGGGCCGTCAAAGATGGTTGAGGAGTGGCCACACTTGTTGAAGGGTAGACAGTTACTCTTGTGTTGATAGGTGCAAGAGTAGGGGGATAGAGACCACTAGGTTTTGGAAAGGTGTAGTATTTGGTTGAGTAGTTTGAGGTTGAGGGGGTATCGAAACCCCCATGGAGGTAGGTCTAGAAGGAGAGGGTAAATTTTGAAGGTAGGACACAGTTGGGTTATTAGTCGAGGTGTTGGCTTGATTGTCTATAGGTTGAGTTGTAGATACTGTTGATGTGATCATTATCTCGACTAAGGAAGTCGACATCCCATAGATTGGGTTGCCTAGGGAGTCTCGTGTTTGGCTATGCATGAGATAGTGCTGCAAGGCTTTGACGTTGAGGTCCAAGAATCATGTGAAATCTTGGTCCCCTTTTGGGACAATAGGAGTCTGGGGCAGGGTTGGGTGAGTAGGAGTTCTTTCAGTCTCTGATTGGAACTCCATTATAGGACTGGTAATGGATGGTGAAGGCGGAAGCGGTTGTTGCCTCGCATGGTCAAGAAGAGCCTTGGTTTGACTGTGTGTCAAAACCATTCAAGGCAAGAAAGGGTCAGGTTTCATAAAACTGTGTTTTTTCAATTTTAGAAACTCAGAATGGGATTTTGACAGAAAAAGGGGTGGGTTTTAAGGTTGTTGTTTTGAAAAATAACTATGACTGAGACCGACGTCAGTTAAAAAACTGATGTCGGTGAGAAATATGGCCGAGTCAGTCAGATAACCGATGCCAGAGATAAAATGTGGCCGACGTCGGTGGTAAAACCGATGCCAGTGACTGTGTTTTCTAGAAACTGAAAAGTCTTGAGAGTTTTTGGAAATCAAAGAAGAAGAACATCCTCACTAGCTCAAACAAGCAAATAAGAATAGAAAAGATGAAGAACACAAGCAGAGCCTAAGCATTAAATCCCTAGAAATAAATTATTAAGCTCATGTGGCTTATGCCTTAAAGTGAGGTTTGGGGAGGTTGGCTGTTAGAAGGGTCCTAGAAGAGGTAGTTTATGGATGGTTTCAGGTTTGTTTAGGCACTCAAGAAGTCTGTATTAGGTTTGGTACGTGGCCTGGTGCTAAGGAGTAAGCTCCCCTCACTTCACGAGTCCAGTGATAAGCTGGTGTTGCTTAGCCAAAATATACCTTGCCTAGAGATTATCCTCTGCCAGAGAACGCAGTGGGCTTTCCCCTTGGTGGTGAAATCCAAATAGGATCACCGGGACGGGTAAGGTATCCGCTGGGTGATGAAATCCCAGTCAGGCCTTGTCTCAGGTGAGTTTGATGTTTGATTTAGTGCACGTGGTTTGGTTGTGTAACATCAAGTGGACTACGATTAATTCAATATACGGTTATTAATTACTAAGTGTGGACTAAGAAATGCAAGCAAACCAAAATGCAATGCAACGTGTTTTAAGCCCCAAGTCAAAATGTTAAGTTGGAATGAAAACAAGTTGAGAAAAGGTTGAAGAATATGATTTTTGACTAGTCTAGAAATGCAAGAAAAGAAAGAAAAGTTCTTTTTATTCCTGCTTATGATGTCTTTTGAAAGATAGAAGAAAGAGGTGAAAAGGGAGAAACCTAATGCACCTAAATGAAAAAAGAAGGAAAGGAACCCAAAGAAGGCCCTAAGTGTCCCATCGGGCGTGCCAGAATGTAAAAACTTCTTCCGGCAAAACAAAGTTCTCGTGTGCTCTTGCTTTCTAGTGCTCTGGCTTCTTGTTTTCTTGTAGGGATCAACATTCTTGACAGCATTTTCTAGGCACTGAGGTCTTGCATCAGACATTCTGCACAGGGATTGCCTGATATCTCCATCACCAGTGGCAACAAAAACACAGCTTCTGCACCTTTGCTAACCCGTGTCAGAGCTAAGTATCTGTACTATTTTTATTTCAGCATCATTTCAAATATATTAGCATTCTATCTACTATCTATTCCAAGCATCCTTGACCCAACCTTCTCTGTTCTTCCCAGAGAGGCTGAAAAGCCTTCTCTCACCTCTTATTGCCTTTTCTTTGCCTCTAACACCCATTTAGTCTCTCTTTAGACAAACACCCTCTGTCCAATCAACTCAGCACAAGCTATCAGAGACCTACAGACCATCTTAAGACCAATCTAATCACCCTGACTAAATTGCTTCACGAAAAGGCTGAAAGGTCTTTTTCCTGCCCCTTACCCATTTTTCCTGACAACATACCCTCTGCCTTAGTTCTTATTAAAGATTCTATCTACTGTTTTACTATCCTACACAGACTCTCAGACCCAGACCCAACCAAGCCCAAAACTCTGTCTCAGACCTATCCACAGACCAAAATCTTGTCCAGAACTCGTCCACAGACTACTACCCCGACTGACACCGGTCACTTCCCCAACCAAAGTCGGTAGACTAACCGACGTCGGCAGCCTTGACAAACAACGCCGATAGGACCACCGATGCCGGTGACTGTGACTAGGCCGACAACAAAATTTAGGTAAGCATTTGCTTCCACTTTTCATTCTATCTTTATCATTTTCAGTCTTTTATCTTTCTGTCCTTTATCAGACATCTTTTTATTAATCAGTGGGTTGACATCCTTCAAGCTTTTGCTTCTGGGATCAAGCTTTTGCTTGGCAACCCACCATCTCCTTATCTAACACCTTCTTTGTCTTAGTCTCTTTCTTTTGCAGGTGTCATCCTCCACAACCAAAGAGGAGTTCTCACTTCGTCTGGATTACGGTGCGCATGACTACATCCAGGTACATACAAGCCTTAGACCATTTCTTCTAGTTTCTTATTCTCTCTTTGAATGTAGAAAGCAAAAAATAGCAATAGAAACATTCTGGCACGCCTGGTGGGACACTTAGGGCCTTCCTTGGGTTCCTTTTTCCTTCTTTTTTCATTTAAGTGCATTAGGTTTCTCCCTTTTCACCTCTTTCTTCTATCTTCCAAAAGACATCATAAGCAGGAATAAAAATAACTTTTCTTTCTTTTCTTGCATTTCTATACTAGTCAAAAATCATATTCTTCAACCCTTTCTCAACTTGTTTTCATTCCAACTTAACATTTCAACTTGGGCATTAAAACACGTTGCATTGCATTTCTGTTTGCTTGCATTTCTTAGTCCACACTTAGTAATTAATAACCGCATATTGAATTAATCGTAGTCCACTTGATGTTACACAACCAAACCACGTGCACTAAATAAAACATCAAACTTACCTGAGACAAGGCCCGACTGGGATTTCATCACCCAACAGATACCTTACCCATCTCGATGATCCTACTTGGATTTCACCACCAAGGGGAAAGCCCACTGCGTTCTCTGGCAGAGGATAATCTCTAGGCAAGGTATATTTTGGCTAAGCAAGACCAGCTTATCATTGGACTCGTGAAGTGAGGGGAGCTTGCTCCTTAGCACCAGGCCACGTACCAAACCTAATACAGACTTCTTGAGCACCTAAACAAACCTGAAACCATCCATAGACTACCTCTTCTAAGACCCTTCTAACAGCCAACCTCCCCAAACATCACTTTAAGGCATAAGCCACATGAGCTTAATAATTTATTTCTAGGGATTTAACGCTTAGGCTCTGCTTGTGTTCTTCATCTTTTCTGTTCTTATCTGCTTGTTTGAGCTAGTGAGGACGTTCTTCTTCTTTGATTTCCAAAAACTCTCAAGTCTTTTCAGTTTCTGGAAAACATAGTCACCGGCATCGGTTATCTGACCGACGTCAGCCACCTTTTATCTCCGACATCGGTTATCTGACCGACGTCGGCCATCTTTCTCACCGACATCATTTTTTTAACTGACATCGGTGTCTGTCACAGTTCTTCTTTTTCAAAATAGCAACCTTAAAACCCACCCCTTTTTCCTGTCAAAATCTCATTCTGAGTTTCTGAAACTAAAAAAACATAGTTTTCTGAAACCTGACACTTTCTTGCCTTGAATGGTTTTGACACGAAGTCAAACCAAGCCTCTTCTTGACCACGCGAGGCAACAACTGCTTCCACCTTCACCATCCATAACTAGTCCTATAATGGAGTTCCACTCAGAGACTGAAAGAACTCCTACTCGCCCAACCCCACCCCAGACTCCTATTGTCCCAAAAGGGGACCAAGATTTCACATGATTCTTGGACCTCAACATCAAAG
Organism: Torreya grandis; assembly: GCA_037957365.1. Lineage (NCBI taxonomy): Eukaryota > Viridiplantae > Streptophyta > Pinopsida > Cupressales > Taxaceae > Torreya > Torreya grandis. The sequence continues at coordinate 2,470,189 of JARHVA010000544.1, forward strand.
CCTTGCAGCACTATCTCACGCATAGCCAAATGTGAGACTCCCTAGGCAACCCAATCTATGGGATGCCGACTTCCTTAGTCGAGACAATGATCACATCAACAGTATCTACAACTCAACCTATAGACAATCAAGCCAACACCTCGACTAATAACCCAACCGTGTCCTACCTTCAAAATTTAGCCTCTCCTTCTAGACTTACCTCCATGGGGGTTCCGATACCCCCTCAACCTCAAACTACTCAACCAAATCCTACACCTTTCCAAAACCTAGTGGTCTCTATCCCCCCTACTCTTGCACCTATCAACACAAGAGTAACTGTCTACCCTTCAACAAGTGTGGCCACTCCTCAACCATCTTTGACGGCCCCTATCCAACTTGTGCCTACCAACCCCATAACACAAGTGCCCTTGACTTCAACTTTCACCTCGATAACTAGCTACCCATATGTTGCATCTACACAAATGCAACCAACCACGTCATATGCCCCTCTCAATATCTTTCAAGCACCTTATAATCTAGGGGGCACTCCACCTGCCAATCCATCAATAGATATCATCAAAATACTGATGGACAAGATGTCTAGCCTAGAGACCTCCATTTCTGGCTCACGCAATGCTCTCTCATATGAGAAAATTTGCAATGAGCCCATTCATCCTTCTGTCCCAATTAGGCCATACCCCAGTCAATGGGAGCTTCCTAAGTTTTCTCGCTTTCAAAGCAAGGAAGACCCACAACAGCACTTATGGGCATTTAGACATCCCTGTTATCTTATTGCCCATGATGATGCATTGCTTTTACGCACGTTTCCTATGTCTCTCTCTAGTGCTACGCTTGACTAGTATAACTCTCTTGCCAGCCATTCCCTCTTCACATTTACACAGCTGGCCCAGCTCTTTCTTGATCACTTCTCCATCAACATCACCAAGAAGGTCTCGATCACGGACCTCTATTCTATCTGCCAATTCGAGGATGAATCCATAGCTGACTTCATTGCTCATTGGAGAGGCCTCATCAATCAACTCTCCTTTTACTTACCCCAACCCGAACTTATTGAACTTTTCTCCCAAGCCTGTGCCAAGCATATTTCTTCCACCTTACGGGTTCAGACCTTCTGCACCTTCGACGAAGCCTTCACAATGGCCCGCAAACTTGAATTACGTGCCATCAAGGAGAAAAAATTCAAGTTGCAGAGCAAGAATCCTAGCTCTAAGATCAATGACTCCTCTTCTTCTAAACCTTCATCATCCAATCCTAAGTCTAAAGCTTCAACTAACGCTGTGGTCATTAGACCTTTGTCCTCTTCAACCAATCAGCCTGAGCCATCCACATCTCAGAGCACCACTCGCAAATTCCAGCAGAGATACGTACAACGATAGTATACTCCTCTCAGAGAATCATACGCGTATGTGCTGGAAAAACTTGTTAGATAGGGGGTTCTTAATCTCCCCCAAATCCGACCACCTCCACAATTTGATCCCTCACACGCCATCCCTGCGTGGTATAGGGAAAATGACTTCTGCAATTACCACCGTGTCAAAGGTCATGACACGGGTAACCGTAAGACCTTTAAAAAAATAATCCAAGACATGCTTGAAAAGGGTGACCTTGTCCTAGACAATCCCAATGCACCTCCTAATCAGGGCATCGACATCTTCAAGAAACCATTCTCCAATCATCCACCAACCCAAAACAATGTCCAGACCTTGATTGACAACACTCATGAACACAACATTTGAACAGTCAATACGGTCTCGCCTTTCATCCCTGACCAACCTAAAGAGGTTAGTCCATCTATCAGTCCATCACGTGTGGATGAACCTCTTTCCTCGGTTAGTTCTCCGTCAACCTCTCTCATCTTGGAGGACGCCTCAACCTTACCGGCACCACCGGTCTCACCATCCTCCTTCCTACTGCCTATGGAGGACCCGACCCTTCCTACTCCTCGACCGCAAGTGGAGGGCACCATCATCCCTACCCTTTACCCGCTTGAGGAGCCACATTCTCCAGTTCCTTCTCCACCAAGAGAAGAACCTGACTCTCCATCTTCTTCGACCAACGACAATCCAGTTATGACTCCCACACACCTTGGGTATGAGACTACTGCCACACCTAACACATTTTCAGCCCTGCAACCACTCACATCTTCTCAAGGACCCAAACCTCATCTAACATCTTCTCAACCATTTTCCTGAATAGTGGAGAAAATTGAACTTCTCCCTTTAAGGAAAGTGGAGCATCAGGGATTGTGGGAGCGTCTTAAAGCTCTTAAACATCCCCATGCCATCTCGTCTCATGCTGCCAATCCTCCTAAGGCAGAATCTCCCAAGACTCTCAACAAAGACTAGACTCCCGCTTCTAAACCCGCATCTACCCCATCTAAACCGATCAAGTCACTCGGCATTTGCCATGTTTCTACCCTCACTCACCCGCAAGTGAAGGTGGACTTAGACCAGACCTCGACCAATAGTAGTCTTCCAACCAAGTCGAAAAAGACTGCCAGACCACAAAAGTGAACCCCTCCTCCACCGTCAACATTACCCTCCATTTTAGGCCCTCATCCTTCTACCCTAATCGGAGTGCTCCCTACTCCGACCCTTAACCAAAATAAATTACCTCCCTTACTTCCTTCACCAACCACAAGTCTACCCCCTCTCAAAAATTTGGCACCTCTCACGAAGAAAGTGCCGTCTTCACATGTGGCCACACCACCAACCCAAAAGGTGGTACGGAAACCTTCTTCAACACCTCCCAAGAAAAAGTCACTAGTGCTTCATGCATCAACAAGCATGGAACCCTTAGTAGGTTCATATGCTTTGATATTACGCCAACTTTTGCAGACTTCCAGCATAACCCTTCCACCCATCAGGCCTTTCCAACCTCTCAGGTCCAAGCCTTCATGGTTCGACGATACGAAGATTTGCTTATACCATCGTACGCCAGGACATGATACCGAGACTTGTTGTGCCCTCAAGGCCATCATTCACCGCTATATGGAGAAGGATACTCTTCTCCTTGAGGACACTCTTGACCAACCCTTGACACCTTCCCATCTAACCTTTTCAACCACATCAACATCTCACCAGCAGGCCATGACCCCTTCTTCACCTCCTATCTTTGAAATCAATGCTATCCACATAACCACTAGGTCACAAAAGGATAAGGCAAAAGAAAAAGCTACCATTCCTTAGACCTACCCTTTTGTCAAGCCACCTCAACCGCCCAAGCCTAAAATTTCTATCCTTGGTGCATCTCAGCGTTCTTCTTCTTCCTCTTTCGGGCTGATTCATGAATCCATGTTGAAACGGCTTCACCAGATGCCTATGAAGATGTCCCTTTATGACCTCATCCAAACCTCACCTCAGCATCGTCAAGCCCTCATCAAAGCATTACAGACAGTGGAGGTCCAACCTGAAGACCCTCAACCACTAGCCGCCCTAGTCCATTCTTTATCCCTTGTCGCCTCTATCACTTTCAGTGATTCTGAAATTCCTACCACTACCTTGGAAGATCAGGACGCTGCTCTTTTCATCACAGCCTACATTGATCAGACACGTATTAAGCACGTTATGATTGATGGAGGCACCAGCATTAATATCATTTCTACCCATGCCTTTGATCAATTGGCTCTTCCCAAGAATTGCGTATCGAAGACCGACGCAATCCTTAGATCTTTTAATGACACCAATGCTAACACCATTGGCACTATTGTCCTCCATATTCACGTTGGCCCGCGCACAATCCCGGAGCTCTTCTACATCATTGAGGGAGAATTCTAATATAACATGCTATTAGGATGACCATGGATCCATGCCATGGCTTACATCCCTTCAACACTTCACCATTACGTCAAATTTGAACACGATAGACAAGTCCATGTCATTCCTACCAACCCATCCCCTTTCAAGACTTTTAACACAACCTATCGCCCAAATGACGTTCTTATTCCTATCAAGCCATCAACCCCAACACCGCCTCCATCTGTAGAAGCTTCAACTAGTTCGCAAACAGCGGTTGCCATCACATCACCTTCTCAAGTGACAACCAAAAACTCCATGGATGATATCTTCCAAAAACTTTCACTTGGGGAATATCGCTTGCTGACCCTAGACATGTTCCAAACTCTGCAAGAGTATGGACGCCTTCACCACAGCCCCAGCTATGACTATCAGATTGGAATGGTCATTCCTTATGGTCCTTCTCACCTCCGAACCAACCTCATCTATGGGGGGCTCAACCAAGCTCCTCTTGACGGGAACCCTCTCTCTTCACCCCAACCATTCACATCAGACTTCTCATTTCTTGGAAACCCTGCCTTTGCACACACTTACCTTTACAGGTGTGCATGGAAGGGTTTTGGTTTTGGGCGCTATGAGCAGGGCTCCCATCAGCCCATCGAGATGCTCAACGATGACAATGCCAAGAAACTGTATGGCCTGGGATATCACGACCCCACTGAAGCTTCCACAAACCTTTGCCATGAACCCACTATCGACCAATCTCATCCAGACTCGCCTATTCTTCCATCCTCACCTACGGAGTCAGTGGTTTCCATCCCTCATAACTTTTTTAATACCTAAACACCATTCACTTGGGAACCCCTAACCTATCAACCAGGTGGGGTACCTAAGTCTCTCCCCCTCATCTTCTCTCCATCTAATCCGCACTAGGTGTTAGACATTCTTCCTACCACCAAATGGCTGGGGGGAGCTCGACTTTATACTGCCTATAATGACCTCAACCAAACATCAATCACACATCAACCATGACCTCAATCAATCATCAAACTAAACCTCGACCAAGCAATCAAACCTTGACCAATCATCAACCTTAACCTCTTAATCATGACCAAACACAAATCTCGACCCGGCCCTTGACCAGTCTCGACAAAACAGTGACCACATCAATCAACTTCTTAATCATCACCAACATGTGACCAATATAGAATAGAGTAAACGAGGCAAATTTTCTCCTAATTGGCTCGGACCTTATATCATCATGCATAAGTATGGATCAGGGACTTATCATCTGTCTTCTCTTGAAGGCTGACCAAAACCTGAGCCCCTTAATGCCTTACATCTATGACCATTCTATTGTTAGTCGAGTACTCATCCACTTGACATTTAACTTGAGCTCGTCCCTTGAGCAATCCCTGTCCTTTTAATCCTCAATCCTTTCCACCCTTTTTCCCTTAACTAATCCTCTATAACCCTTTTATGACATATGAATGCTTTGTCCTAATAAAAGGAAGCCCTTGACCTTCTATAGTCTTGTCCATGACTCAACATTCTGTCAAAAATAAATCAAGATGTCAAAATATCCAAGGTCACAAAATCAAATCAAAAAGCAGACTACTCCCTCGAAGGACAGTTGTACTATCATTACTATAGCTAATAGACTGCTCACTCGAAGGACAACTATTCAAAATCCCTTAAACATATATAAAGCACAATATAGACCACTCCCTCAAAGGATGGCTATGACTAAATCTTGCTATAAACAACACTTTCTTAGAAGCTTCCCGCATCGATCAACTTCACAAATGACAACCAAGCAAAGTGACATCTCTAGGTGGACTTCCCGCATTGATCAGTCCGCTCTCTCTCTCAAAAAAAAGGGGGGGGTCATGGACTTGGCTTGTAGTCGTCTCAGGGTCTCCTATAAAAAGGGGCAAAGTTATCCATACTCTAAAACAGGTTACCCTCTCCTCCTATCACATCACCTACTCAAGGGACTTCAAGCTCATTTTAATGTTAAAATGATTCGATTACCTCTCTAACACAACCTATGGTCAACGATGCAATGCATAAATAGGGTTTTCATTCTAATAACCCCTATCTATGCTATCATTCTGGTCCTTGTCAATGAAAGAGCAATATGCTTTTCACTTCTTCTACACTTTGGTCACATTCAACTTCATCACTTGTCAAACCTAATCAACTCAACTCAACTCTCTTTTTAGGCCACTCCCATAGCCTATTCACATAGTTTCTATGGACAACAATACACATAGGGACTATCGACCAGACACAATTTATGTTAAGCATAAACCATTACTTGCTGAAGCGTAAATAGACCCAATTCATTTTTAGCATACATCCATTACGAATATGGAAAATTGCTAGGGATGAAAGACCTCTCGACCAATGTTGAAAAATACACCATCACACAATATGTAAAAGGCTGCAACATCATCTTATCCTCGTCATTTCAACACATGACCAAAATCAATCACTTCGACCTCTTCCTCCCTCTTGGGAGAACTACATTGGCATGAGGCCCTTCCAACAGGGGCTATGTAGGTAGCACTCAGTTGACATGGGGTCTTCTGAGGTTAGCTCGGCCATTCCTTCATCCATCCGCCTGCATCGCCCACCAGACCTTAGAGATCCTGACCATCTCCTCCGATTGCGACCACTTCCAAGACGACTTCACCTTGATTGTTTTTTGCATGCATGCTACCCCACGACTGGTTAGCAAAATTTTGTGCAGACTATTTTTGACCCTCACAAGTATAGGATCACAAGCCGGTTGATCCACACTACTTGTGATATTTTTTGTGTTTTCGGGAGCACTTCCTGATCCTGGGATTCCTAGAACATGATGACCATTTGGAGCTTTAGCTTAGATTGAATAACCTAATCAGCAAATGACTAAATGCTAGGCCCAGTTATTTCAATTTTGGCACTCCTCGACCCTTGACCTGCGACAATCTAACCTGACCATCTCGTGTAGTGGTATACGTGCAATCACAATTATTGCAGCGTTCACACTCACCATTCTTCATCCACTCTTTGTCAAATTAGCACCTGATTTCAGTTTCCCTTCCCTCAACTCCTGCTTCGAGGGGGAGTCCAACATTCATAATTGGGGCAACCAATCCTCTTGTTTTTGTCTTGCAGTTCACATGAACAACCAACAGGACAAAATCAACTTTATCATATACCTGAGGCAACCAATTGCTATTTTTGTCTTGCAGTTCATCTAGAGCAACCAACAAGATAAAAAGGGGCAAATGTAGACACCGAAATCGTGTCTAACCCTTGGTTATCCTCCCCCTTTGGTCCATTCCTAACCCATTCCGAAACCATGCACTTACTAATTTAAAAATAATAATTTATTATTAATATCCTCCCTTTTGACACATCACCTATAACACCTCCTCTGACACCTCGCCTTGGACTATTTCCCACCCTATGACTCACCCAAGACCTATTCCTACTTCTTTCTAACCGCCTAACCAACTCTCATGCGTATTTATCCCAACCTTTGACAATTCTCCAATGGATCATGCACTTGGTGGATGGAGAACGGGCTTGGTGGCTCTTTTACTCGTTCTCCACCCGCCGACGTTGGTCAAATGTCGGCCGATGCCGACGGGATCACCGACGTCGGTTTTACTTAAACCAAATTTCTAACCTTTGATGGGGCTAATCAAAAATCATTAATCTCTGGAGCTAATCATGAATCTAAAAACTTCTTCCGGTGAAACAAAGTTTTCATGTGCTCTTGCTTTCCAGTGCTCTAGCTTCTTGTTTTCTTGTAGGGATCAACATTCTTGACAGCATTTTCTAGGCACTGAGGTCTTGCATCAGACATTTTGCACAGGGATTGCCTGATATCTCCATCACCAGTGGCAACGAAAACATAGCTTCTACACCTTTGCTAACCCGTGTCACAGCTAAGTATCTGTACTATTTTTATTTCAGCATCATTTCAAATATATTAGCATTCTGTCTACTGTCTATTCCAAGCATCCTTGACCTAACCTTCTCTGTTCTTCTCGGAGAGGCTGAAAAGCCTACTCTCACCTCTTATTCCCTTTTTTTTGCCTCTGACACCCATTTAGTCTCTCTTTAGACAAACACCCTCTGTCCAATCAACTCAGCACAAGCTATCAGAGACCTACAGACCATCTTAAGACCAATCTAATCACCTTGACTAAATTGCTTCACGGAAAGGCTGAAAGGTATTTTTCCTACCCCTTACCCCTTTTTCCTGAAAACATACCCTCTGCCTTAGTTCTTATTAAAGATTCTATCTATTGTTTTACTATCCTGCACAGACTCTCAGACCCAGACCCAACCAAGCCCAAAACTCTGTCTCAGACCCATCCACAGACCAAAATCCTGTCCAGAACTCGTCCACAGACTACTGCCCTGACTGACGCCGGTCACTTCCCCAACTGACATCGGCAGACTAACCGATGTCGGCAGCCTTGACAACCGACGCCGATAGGACCACCGACGTCGGTGACTGTGACTAGGCCAACAACAACATTTAGGTAAGCATTTGCTTCCACTTTTCATTCTATCTTTATCATTTTTAGTCTTTTATCTTTCTGTCCTTTATTAGACATCTTTTTATTAATCAGTGGGTTGACATCCTTTAAGCTTTTGCTTCTGGGATCAAGCTTTTGCTTGGCAACCCACCATCTCCTTATCTAACACCTTCTTTGTCTTAGTCTCTTTCTTTTGCAGGTGTCATCCTCCACAACCAAAGAGGAGTTCTCACTTCATCTGGATTACGATGTGCACGACTACATCCAGGTACATACAAGCCTTAGACTATTTCTTCTAGTTTCTTATTCTCTCTTTGAATGTAGAAAGCAAAAAATAGCAATAGAAACATGGGCATCCATTGATGTAACCTTTCAAATTCAACAAAGAATCACATATACAAGGATTAGTATAATTATTGGGAAAACTTTCTAGAGAAAAATTAGAGAAAATATCCTCACCTTAGAATAGAGGAGAGTCTTTTAGTATCCTTCACTATTGTGAAATAGAATATTTTCCAAAGTATCAAATATTTCACCCATAGGATGTTAACATCATAGTGTGTTGCACACCCTCTTATTGATTTCCACCTATAATATTAGATGGAGATCATATTTTTGAGAATTGATAAGGGTATTCCACTTATTTTATTTTCCCCTAATTGTTGATCTTAATAGATCTATGGCACAAAAGGGAAGGATAACATACTATATGATATGTATAAGGTGATAACATTTAAAATAATATTTAGGTGGACCCAACTTACTGTAATGAGATAATATAGTGGTTGTGTATGTAAATGGTGAGTTGAATCCCAAGCAGAAAGTAGGGATCATCAAAGGTAAAGGTTCTCTTTATCTTTGATCCTTCCATATGATCTGATCTAATGAGTAAGATCCCATTCATATGATAAGAGGCGGTGTCCATTATTTGTTGAGGTCCCAAGATGGAAACATACCATTATCTAATTAGGAAATGGTGGATATTATTTCAACTACACATATGGATTCTATTAGAGATAGGGCCATATCAAGATAAAATGGAATATGATTGTAAAATTATCACTTTTCTATGGGAAAGGAGCTATGGCATTAAAGAAAATATTTTCAAATAATCTACGAAGATGTATTAATTTTTACTCAATTAATGTCAAGTGCTTTGATGACTTTAAATTTTATGCAATTTGGATAGATGCATGTGACACTTTGATTTTACACCACCTTGGATATATATATATATATATATATATATATATATATATATATATATATATATATATATATATATATATATATATATGGGATTGTTTTCCTTGGTAGTTTAGAATTTATCTCACACAAATATTTCAATAAGAATGATAAACTTAACCATTGTAATTTGAATTCATATATTTCCAATCTTTTGATTTATGTGCAACTATGTATATCTTGAAGCATTTAGTTAAGATCTTGTTATTTTCTTACTATCCTTCACCTAAAACTCATGTGGATGATTTGATCTATCAATGCTATTTTCAATTTTATATTTATTACCTCTTGCATGTTATTAATTGTGACAATAGGTATTGAACTCAAGTTATGGTGATATTTTGTTACATTATTTTTTTATTAAGATTTAAGATCATATTATCTCATCAAATTTCCCCTTTCGTTTATGTTTTTTTGTTATTTTATCTTACTCTTTTTATTTTAAAATAACTAGGTAACATTTAGGATAAGTGAGTCAACCTAATCTAGAGTTTATCTTAGTTTAAAATGTATAATATCTCTATTATGACACTTAAATTTTGGGTGCATTAATGTTATTTGTGTCAATAAACTCAATATGATAAAAAAATGTCTTTTGTGATTAAATGGAGTGTAACACTTATCTATTTATATGTAACTTTTAAATTCAAACTTAACAATATGAACACCCACCAACTCCAATAACTAGGACCTAAAAGGGTGGAAAGAGTGGCACATGGGTACCCAACTTAAGGGGTTCTAAAGCATAATTTAATAATATATAATATGGAAAACATAATATAAATAACAACATTGGATGCACAAGTGTGGGGATTTTTCAAGTTAAAATTTAACAAGAGGGTTTATATTTCCCAATTTGAAAAAAATATATCCAAACATAAATAAGTGCATCAAACTAATATCTATTAACATAATACAACATAAATCCATGAGACCATTTGAGGTTTCTACTTTTATCTACACTTTTATGTTTTGTATGAATATGTATTTAAAATTTTAAAAAGGATATAATTATAAAATTGGATTTTGTGGGTGGTAGAGCTATCATTTTTTGGACATGCGAGTTTAAAACAAAAATAAATACTGAAATCTAAAATAATAAAATAATATGTTTTCTTAGGTCCTAGCATCATAGATTTATCATATCATTGAAGGAGATATAAATATGGATTGGAGTTATGAACTTTATCAGGGATGAGCTTCCTAATTTAAATAAAATCTAGGTGACTGGAAATTAAATTTAGGAATCTTATCAAGAAAATGCCTCCAATTATACTAAAAATATGAAGTGTTAAATCATTGGATAAGTATACATTAAAGATAAAACTCCATGTGTTAGGAAAAATTTTCTCTAATTCCACTTTATCAAATATTATGGTAAGTTTGTTACAACATTAAAATCCATGGCTATGATTATGGTAGGTTTGTTACAACATTAAAATCCATGGCTATGATTATGATGAGTAGAATATATTTCTACCTTTTTAGATGTGGGGTGAAATTTTAGAACTAATTTCTCAAAATATATATATTAAATATAAAGTTATGATATATCAAGTATAAAATGATCATTTAAAAACATGCATCCAAGATAAATTCTCATGTTGCCCCAAGAAATAGATAATATAGTATCAAAATAGAAAAATCATAATATTATATTATTAGTTTTGAAGATATGGATCATGGTCTCAAAATGAAGGTGAAAATACAATAGATAAATGGGTTAAGAATCAAGATAATAAGTAAAAATACATGCACACAAGTAAACATGATAAGAAACATAGAAAACATATCATACACATGATAAGGCACGAAGTAGATACTCCAAGTAATATAAGACATAGAAATTAATATGACAACATATAAATCACCTTTAAAAAAAATTATACACTTGGGAATAATAGTAGGCATGAACTTAGGAAACACATGAGACACTTGGAAAAACACATCATACTGGGAGAACACCTCAGGCATGTAAATGGATATAAAAACACATTAGGCACTAAAATAAAGTCAATAATATGTAAAATACACCATAAAATTGGAGAAAACCTCTTTCAGATAAATGAATATAAAAGTCATGCCAGACACATAAGTAGATTAGGCACAAACATATTAAACACATAACTACATATAGATAATCCCATTAAATTTTAGGAACATGGAACAAGATACACAATATATAAGGCATATAAGAACATCATATACATGAGGAAGTTATATAAAAACTATGGTAATGTAATAATTAACATGGATAACTTATGGGTTCAATAGGTACTATAAGAAAAATAATTTACATTGCAATATAATAGAAGGTACAATCATATGACTCATAGATGTAAATGTAGGAGAAACAAACGAATGAAACATAAACCTTAAAAGGAGAAAACATATTATTGCATCCCTCCAAGTGCACAAGGGTCATCCCATACATAATAAAATAAAGAGTTTCACATTTACCCATTAAAAAATAAATTGTACTTGTATATTATGGAGATGCAATAATGAACCTAAAACATAGTGAAAATTTTACATTTTCAATAAGTTGTATTTATCTACTATGGAGATGCAATAAAGAACCTACATCACGGTGAAAATTTTACATTTTACTTTCTAATCACATCAACACTTCAAATGAAAAATAAATTAATATGTTCTTTCATTTATGTGCATGTGTTTTCCATTCAAATTTTAAGTTTTTATGTTTTAATACAATCAAAATATAGGAAAAAATCCTATCAAAGAAGAAACCTACTAAATAGATGACAATGAAAATGTTTGACTAATTTTATTTTTTAAAATAACATGACAAACAAGAAAATATATAACTTTTATAATATACAAAGAGTAACATGCACAACATTTGAAACACGACAACAAATAAAGTAGTTAAAATATAAATTTAGAAACCACACATAATGAGAATATAAAAAAGAAGAGGTAGAGATTGATATTAAATAAATCAATAGTTTGTATGTAACTATAAAAATATAATCATTAATAAATTTAAAATAAAATTATTTTTAATATTTATAAAAAGAATCAATTATAAATATAGGGTGATGGTGATCCCAAGAATTAATCAATCACAACTCATCATTTTTTAAAATGTATTCCATGAGGATATCTTTACAATTCCCTCTTTATCAATGTTAGTTTACATAAATGTTTCACTTTCATATCTTTTTAATTTTATAATGACTATTTTTGTGTTTTGTACATAATATGAATTTTATTTAGAATATACATGTAAAATTTCCCTTGATGCTCTCTTTCCTTCACTTGATGCTCTTTTTCTTTAGATATAAACATTAGTTTCTCACTTAATAACTTTTCTATAAGACTTATTCTTGTTCTTATCCTTTTATATATTATTGGTCTTTATGAGTTGTAATTAATTTCTTTTCATGTCCAAACTCTATTTATTAATGTAGAATGGAAGGGACTTTTTTATTTTTATGTATCTAAGGTCTACTAAATATCAAGTTATATGAATGATTTATAAGCATTATATGAAATCATATTTGAACCTTATTTCTTTAACTTAAGTATGGAATATTATACATCATAGTGATTCTTGTGATATTGACATTATATTTTTTAATAATTGTTTTCGAATAAACTAATTTTTTTTTTTTAAATTTAAAAATACAACAATATAAAAGAATTCATTGGTACACAAAATCAAGTTAATAATATTCTCATGATTCCATTTCTTTTTTTAAAATTTATGATATATAATAAATAGGATAACATTGTATGACTATCAATTGAGTTTTTAATTTCATAAAATATAATTTTAATTTAGGTTTTTATTTCCCTAATTTATTTAATTGTAATAAAAACATCATCTAGTGGATACAAGATATATCTCAATGATAATTTATTATAAGTTTTATTTTTCTCATTGTTTGTGTTTAAATTTTCATCACCATATTTTATTAGTATGATTTGGTAGTCAATATGTCAAGAAATTAAAATTTGATATGGAATAACTATTGATCTATTAACATCATGGCTCTCTCTTTCTACTTAAATTTGGTTTTCTCAATAAGGCCTTGAGACATATGATTCAATGAAATGTATGTATTTTATGAATGTTCCTTCATTCTATGATAATCTCAATATACATTTGAATCATAATTTAATGGAGAAAGTATTTATTGATCAAAAAATCTTTCTTGAGGTAAAGTAATATTGTGGAAGTAATTTCTCCAAAATAAATTGTGATCTCTTACGAAGTCTATTGAATTACTTGTGCTTTCTTTATCAAGATAAACTTATGAGAATATTTATATATGGTATTTACCATATTATTAAGATCAATTTTTAACTTGGAAAACTTTTCATTTATCATATTCTTTAAATTTGACTTGTTTATAAATTTAGAAACATTAAAAGAATATGACATAGTGAAAGAATATTTAAACATGTTAACATGTAAGAGCTTGAATTAAAATTCTATAACAACATAGAAAATATCATAAAAATAATAAATCCATTTAATTTTTTTTTTAATAATTAAAAACAAACTATCAATGAAAAGGATTTAGATCTTATTATCTAATATTTCATAACTCATTTTGATAACCATAGTCTTAAACTTAAACACATAATCATGGATTATTTTGTTATATCCTTGTCTAATTTTAGTTAATTAAGAAAATACAACCTTCAAGCCTATATTAATTTTTAAATGAAATAATAAATCATACATAAGAGTGGTAAAGAAATGAATTGATCGACATGGGATAGAATAGAACCAACCAAGAGCATAGTCATTTAGGATTCTAGAGAAAAGCTTAGATAAAAACATGTTATCATGATAAAAATATATAAAAAAGCATATAATAACCTAATACGATGTGATAGGTCTCCTTTTCCATTAAACATTTCAAATTTTATAACGATGGTGCCTATTAGCAGAAGATAAAAAATATTAGCATAAATCGAAGGATTATGAAGAATTGCATTTTAAATAACCATTTTTATGTTTTTATTTAACCTTGAAGATATATTTTTTATTATATTTTGAATGCTATTATTCATTTGCATCATGATATCCTTTTCAAGAAATTGAGGAGGAGATTAAGTAAAAGCAATAGGTGGAGCATAAGTGGTATTGGATGTTAGGGGTAAAGAAGTAATAAATTATTAATGGGAATGATTGGGATGGCATTAAGGAATGGGTTTTTTTTGAAACAATGAATGAATTTTATGAATTAAATAAGAAACTAAAAAGCATATAGATATTTTGAGGTATTTTATAAAATCATATAGGGTATTGAAAATAAATTAGAGAATAATTTTTAAAATTTTGAGAAAAATTAGAAGGTTTTGAAAAAAATTTGAAACAAAACTAGGGGATTTTGAAAAAAAATAAAGATATTGGATTGAGTGGGAAATTTCCAAACCAATACAAGAGATATTGTTCAAATCATTCATTATTCCTAGGATATCTTTAAGGCTATCAATCAAATATTTTATGGCTTGGGAACTAATTATCTCTTTTGGGGTACTTTGGGATGTAGAAGGTTGACTATCATTAATATAAAATTGGACATTCAAGGATTATTTTTGATTAAATAAGTAATCACAAAACATAATCATCTACATTCACATATTCAGCCAAATAAAGGTAATTTTATAAAAAAACATACCATTGAAATTCATTTTCTTTACCAAGCCTAACCTACATCTAACAATTGGTTTTTATACAATATTAATCCCTTTTGAACTTTATTTATTCTAATTAAAATTTCAATTCTATGTAAATTTTTTATTATAAATCAAATATAAGTAAACACACTATACAATCATACAAGGGTTTTATAAATTATATTAACCTAGGAATTGAGATTAGGAAAACAAAATTAAAAATAGATAAGATTTCATATCTAAGAGTATGCAATACAACTAACCTTATGAAATATGAATAAATTGAGATACAATATAATATGAGGTAATATTTAACCTTGGAAGGTATAAGACAATGCATGTTCACTAAAATTTAACACAAATAATTTAACCAAATTTTTAATTAATCATCATAAATATATATAAATTAAAATAAATGCATACAAAAATAACTAATTAATTATTTAAATCAAATAGGGAGATAAATAAATATGGTTAAGATATGTATCTTCACTAAATCATTATTATATAGAAATGAGATTTCAAACATGTCAGAAAACTCACCCTAAAATTTGGATATGATTTGACACTATATCCAATAAAGCTAGGGGTGATTCTAATAGGTATTGGAGCATCTTAGTTATTATTGTATATTATAGACAATATGAAACTAATTTATATGTTTTTTTCGCCTAATTTTCCCTTTAGTTTCCTTAATTTGATTTATTTGTTATGATTCGTGTATAACAAATATATGATTATATCTACTTGGGAGTATTAATAAAAACAAAGTGGGTTTATAGAATTTTTTCAAAGGGAAACTTTTGATTTTTTAAATCCATAGGTAGGGAATAAATATGTTGAAATACAACAAACTATATAAAGAAAATTGTATAAATAAAAATGACTTCACCTAGTGTTGTAGTAATGCTCAACAAACAAATTCTAGCTCAACAATGATAAATTATCTAATAATTTCATTCTATGATCAAATGGGGTATAAATCTTGTCTATTTATACATAATTTTTTAATTCAAACTTATAAATATGGAAATCCATGCTAAATTCCAACATCTAGGACCTAAATGGGGGGAAGGGGGACATGGGTACTTGAGTTAAATGGGGCCTAAAACACAAGATAAGATAAGGACAAGATGAAAAAATCATGAGATAATATAATAATAAGATAGAGAATGCATAAGTGTGATAGATTTAGGAAGATGTAAGTCAACAAAAGAACCCATATAGATTAATTTGAATCAAAATAGATAGATATGGGTAAGTGCAGTAAACTAACATAAAGTAACATGAAATAATGTGATGAGGTTATTTTAGGTTTCCTAATTATATAACATTATCTTGTTTTAGATAATTTTTTTTTCTCTAATGTAATTTCTATATTATAATGATGATGATAAAAAAAAAAGGTGTTTAATTTATTTTATACCAACATAGTTTGTATGTTCTAAAGAAGTTTTTATGTCGTATAAAAAAATCCATTCTAAAAAGCATGACTTTTTATTTTTTTTATTACTCTAACCATCACAATCATTTCAAGATCTTCCCAAATCATGTTGTTCCTTCCTAATCAATATAATATTCTCAATCAAATTATCTTTGTAATCTTTAAGCTCTTTCAAACTAAAATCTCTTTGTGATCCTTAAAATCTTTCCAAACAAAATGCCAAATAAAATAAATGATGATTTATAAATAGATAACAATAATAAATACCTAAATAAAATATTAAAATGAGAGAAATTATTTTTTAATACCTAAATTTTTGAAAAATAAATTGGGTTGTGTTATCATAAATTTTGAGCTTAAGGATAATACCCCTAATTATGCTCCCAATAAGATGATCCAAAATTTATAAGATGATAATTCTAACCTCATATGCCAATGGACAAGGCTTGATAAACCTATTCAAAATTCCAGTCCTAAGAAAATCCACAAAAGGAATTTCTACATGACAAAGTGGTTTTAAGCATTATGTGGAAGTTTAGTGTCAGTGTAATTCAAGATCAAACTGGAATAAAAGTCAAAGTCAATCATTTAGGAGCTAACATTCATGAGTTTGAGCTAGATTTAAAAAGTGTAAACCATAAAATTAAAGTTCATTGGATCCCACTTCACATGTTATGTTCATATTAGAGGTGACATGTTTCTCATAATGACTTGTTATCCTGACAAGCTAAGTTTTCACATATAATGCTATTATATAAGAAAGTTGTACACTTGAAAAGTGTTCTATAATTTAACATTTGTCAAGTATACACAAGTGTCCTAGATGAATCAATGGGGGATAAAATTCATGGATACTTGCTAAACATTTTAATGATTTTATAATTTTTAATTGTATTATTTCTATTGAAATTAATTTATTTTGATTAGTCATAAAGTGAAAAAAATCCAAGACAAATCAAATATACCAATATGGTGGGTCTAAGTCAAACATAAATTGATTTTGTAAAAATATTTTAATTAATTATTTTTTTGAATTAATAATTATTATTATATGCAAAATTCAATAATAAATAAAATATTGTAATGAGTGCTAGAATATATATATATATATATATATATATATAAAGGTGAAATGTGGGTAAAATCTAGTTAGGGCAATTGAGTCTTAAGCGAAGTTAGGTAAAAAAGTAGTTTATCAACTACTTTAAGTGAATACATATCTACATTAGGTATTATTATTCATGTTATAGGGTTTGGTTCTTATTTATCTCACCTTTGGGAGAGAACATACTACAACTTTGTGTGATGTTTGTACTTTTTAATAAATTGTTAATAAAATGCATGAGAATGTGCAAGGTAAATATATTATTTTATGGGTATTTAATATTCTTCATTAATGAAATATGTCTTGATGTTAATGAACGAAGCTATATGTTAAATTCTTTTATTTTCATGATTAACTATAAACACTTGGATTTAAAACTTTGTGTTGGAAACCATTGAGGATGTAATTTGTGCCAAATATAAGTAATTTGAAAGAAGACTTTGAGTTTTTAGACAATGTTTGCTCTCATTACATCTATTATTATATATCTCATTACATCTATTATTCTATATTTCCATCTACATGTTGAAAGAAATATTTCCCATCCATTTTCATATTTTATAAGTCATCCAAATAATTGTCTATATTTAATCCATTATGGGTTTCTTGTCTTTCTCATATTTCCATGGTTTCCCTCTGCTTTATATCATTCTTTTTCCTTCTTGTTTTAGTTGTAATTTATAGTTAAAATTACAAAAACGCTTGAAAAAACTCCCCTCATACAATAGAGCTATCTGTCTTAAACACAGAGGAAAATCATCCATTCCATGGTGATTTATCATATATTATAAGTTTATGATGTTATTCATTGGGTGAATCTATGAAACAAATAATGAAATCACAATGACATAAAATCATACCAATAGTTATTGGAGATTGGGGATCAAATTTAATTTTGCATTTAATTTCTAATCTTTCAAGGATACTCCTTTGGAATGGATGTTAGAGACTATTTTGAAGTGAGGTACCTAGTTCCTCTATTTTTTTAATTTATATTATGTTATTGGTTTTACCCATCCCATGGGGAACCTAATTTGGTCCTTTGGCATTAGCCCAATACAATGACATACATTTAGGCTATAGGTTGATATTTATAAAAATATTTGGATAAGATTCTCAAATCCTAAAATAAACTTAGATACATTTAAAGTTATTAGAGAAGACATTGAATAAGTGCAATACTATTTAAGAATGCTCATAAAAGGATGGATAATGTACAATGATATTATTTCCAATCAAGAAGACATAACTAGTGAATCTCCATATAAATTGAATCACAAACACAAGAGAGACACCCAATTATTTGTCATGCACCTTCAAATTATAAATGGACTTATGGTCTCATTTTTGCCCATTTTTAATCATTTTAGTATGAAAAATCATTGTGAGGTCATCTTCATTCCACTTGCTTGGTCACTTTTGTTGAACATATTTAGGCTTCATGAGCCAAACCCTTTGTTATAAAGAGGCATCCACTTCTCCCAACCCATCAATGGTTTATGTAATTATTCATCTTTCCCATGTTCCCCTGTGTATTTTTTCTTTTTATTTTTTATTTATTGTTTTTCCAAATATATGTTCAATAAATGTAGTTGTAAGAAGATTCTTATGCCCTGTAAAACCCTTGTACTAATTATAAATTTTAAAATTATCAATGTAATGAGATATCTAATGCCATTGTTACATGTGATTCATTGCCCCTTATCTATTTTTCATCCTGCTAACAATTGAATAATGAAGAAATGTTCCTCAACTTCCTGAAAAGATCTACCACTTTACTAAGTGATGGAAGTTTGAAAATTTTGAATTTTTTTTCCAACTTATCAAAAATACAATGGTAAAGAAGGTTTATAGATGCACTTTACCAAAATGTCGAAAATGAAATAGTTGAAGTTTTGGAAGTCTGAGATCATGCTAATAATTTATACTTTTCACCATTAATAATGAAAGTGGATTTTTTGGGTGATAATACTAGTATTATTGAAATGGAAAAGTGCAAAATATTATCCCACATTTTTATTGTGTAAATAACCAAATTGAGATTTTAATAAAAAAAAATTCCAAGGTGATGATTTTGAGATGGAATTAAAAAGTGGATAATTCAATGGGCTTTGTTATAGTTGAGTTTTTTTATTGCACTTTGACATAGTGGAGATTTCATTGGAATTTGTCATAGTGGAATTTTTTTTACACATTATCATAGTATACATTTCATTAAAATTTTATACATTAGAGTTTTTCATTGAATTTATCATAGTGGAGATTTTATTGGATTTTTCTGCAATGAAAATTTAGTTAGACTTTTCCAGAGAGGAAATTTCGTTACACTTTGACATACTAAAAATTTTGTTTGACTTTTTTACAATGAAAATTTCATTACAATTTTTTATAGTGGATATTTTGTTACACATTTTCATAATGAAAACTTTGCTGAACTTTTCCACATTGGATTTTTTAAATAACTTTTTCAGATTGGAGTTTTTCATGGACCTTGTCACAGTGGAAATTTTGTTGGACATTGTAGTAATGAATTTTTTTATGAAATTTATCACGTTGAAAAATTTCAAGAACTTTGTCGTAACAAAAAATTTATTATAAAAACATTAAAAATATCTACATTCAAACTTCACTTTGAATAATTGTTTTATTAAATTTATTGCCTCATTTATTATTCATCACCAACATCGTATTTTTAGAAATTTTGATTTTGGATGTGTTAGTTAATAGAGTGTAAGTGGATGATTGGTTTTTAATAAAAATAAAAATCACGGGAAGCTAATATAATAATAGAAAATCATATGCAATACCTTTCAAATTGTTATTCTATTTTTAAGTGCTATGTATATTTTATAATTACCACCTCAGCCTCTTTAATGCCATTATGTAGCTAGTTATAGAATGCTAAAGTGGAGGTAAAGAGAGAAAGGCAAAAGTTGTGTGCATCTATTTTAAAAACAATATGAAGCACCATTTGGGTTTTTAAAAGGAAAATGATAAAGACAATGTAGTTCAACCATCAATAAATAAAAACATAAAGACATATATTGTGAGAATAATGACAAAAATAAGCTTTCAAAGTGTTATTCTAGCATGTTCTTCAATGCCAAGGTGGAGATATAAGAGAGAACAAGACAAAAAATTATCACAAAAATTCAAAGCACAAGTAAAATGCCATTTTCAAGCTTCCATGAGAGAGAAAAGAGGACAATAAACTCAACCAATAAAGGTGCCATGATAAAAGATAGTTGTGAATGAGACAAAAAGGAAGATAAATTACCATTTTAAACTGTTAAATTACCATCTCAGTTGTTCCTTAGATTCCACCAGGTGTTCAACACCATTTAGAGACTTTTGAGGTGCCATCCAACATATTCAAATAATTTAAATCACCTTAAAATCTTTTTAAAAGTATTTGTTCTAGTTATCAATGCCATACAACTACCATTTCATCTAGAAAGAAACCATTCAGGTTATAAAATTGCCTTTTCAAGCCACAAAGTGCCATCTATATTATTTATGGGGACACCAAGTTAATGTAACTAAGAAATAACAAAGACACAAATAATTGTTTGATATTGCTCTAGCCTATATAACACCATCTATAAAAACAAAATAATTTTTTTCAACACCATTCTAGCTTTGTTGTTCACTTCTAAAGTGTCATATAAATTTTATGGTACCCATTACAACCTTATAAAATGTAAAATAAAATAACTAATAAAATATGAGACAAAAGTCAGAGGAGAAGATCAAATATTGAATCTAGATGATAATGCCATACAGTTATTTGAGACTGTTTAAGCCCATAACTACCATCAAACTTTGTTCAAGTGATTGAATTTTTTTAAAGAGCAAATTGATATTGATTTCCGATCAATAACTAGCTAAAGATATATTATTCATGAGATCTCTTCTTCCAAATTAATTGTGGTTTTTTCCTCAATTTTCCATTCAATTTTGAACATTGTTTTGGTGATTTAAATTTAATAATTATTAGAAATAGTGTATTATGAGAGTCAAATATGATATGTTAATTATTTCTCATTGTTTACATTCCCTCTCTTTTCTTATAAATTACTCCACAAACATGAAGATAATTAACCTACCAACCCAATTTGGTGAGCCAACCTATTTGGACAAGATGAGTTGCAAGCTTGAATGATGAATTAAAATTTGGTGATTGATGATTATTGAGATAAAATAAAACCATGAAGAGTTTTATTAGAAATTACTCATATGGCATAAGTAGATCTTTAATCTAAAACTAGACAACAATAAATAGGTAGAGCTTGAATCAAATTTGAGTATAGTAAATTCTAATGCAAATTATTGAAGGCGTTGAAGACCTATGAGGTACACCAAAGTAAGAAAATAGATCAAAGTGATGCTAACAAGATTAAAGTGGTGAATAAAAAACTCAAGCCAGTTGTTGGAGAGTAATTTACACATTAGATTAATCCAAGAAAATGCATGACACATAAACATTGAGATGATGAGAATAAATAAATAACTATTGAATATAAGACTAACATTTTATATCCATATAATCATCAAATAGTTTATAGGCAGCTCATGTAGACATTTATCACTTTTTGAATATTATTATTTTGATTATATATTAAGGTTGATGTTGTAAAATAAAGTGCATAGACTCTGAAAAACATTGATGAAAGTATACCCTCAATATTCAATTTTTTATGCAATAGGAAATTTGTTAAGTGATCTAATGTCGAGTCTCCTTTTACCCATAATAATTGAAAATGTGTTCGTTTATTCCATCTCAATGACTCAAAATACATGTTGACCCACTCAAATTTATTATTACCCCTAAAATGCTTATGAAAATTTTTAAAAAAATAAAATAAAGTTTCGCACTTCTCCCTCTCTTTCTATTTAACCCACCTTGATTTAAAAGCATAACAATTTGAAATGTCTCATTAAATTGAAAAAATTTGACATACCATTCAAAATCTATGAAAGTGCTTTTAAAACCTGCCTAAAAATTTTGCCCCATTTTTCAAGACACATGTTTTATAATTATTATTTTTTAAAAAATAAATAAAAAACTATGTACATGAATTACCAAGTGATGTACACTATTTCAATCATGACTTTCATGTATCAAGTCTATTTTGACTCTTATACTAAGCATTGGAAATATATTTTAACACACCATAACATAGTAATCAATATTTCATTCTCTAATAATAAATTTTTACATGAAATTATTAAAAATCACATCCATTTATAAGCATATGTGTAAGCAAGTGAATAGACAATACTATCAAAATAATGTAATATGGCCAAGCAATGTGTGGTCATTTCCATTTGATTAGAATAGGTAAATTGGCTACCATTTTTTTTGGATCAAGACACATGAATATATAATACACCTAGCTAAAGATGATAGGAGAATAAATTAGAAATAAAAAAACAAGTAGAATTTTATAAAACATAAGTATATTTCTTAAAATAAGTTTGATTTGGTCCAATAACATGTGTTCATTTCCATAAAATTGGAGTAGGTGACTTACTACCAATTAGCCTGATTGAGATAAGCAAACACTTGTATCACAACATTGAGATGAATATAAAAGGTGGATAGGGCATTAGTCACCGAATAATCTATATTTCTTCTACATTCCATTACAAAATGGGATTCCACATTCAGAACTAGTTGTTATCAAAATTTTGATCTTCAGAATAATACCCCTGATTGTACTCCCAATAGGCAACAAGAGGTAAATAAAGGATAGGGATGATCCAAAATTTGAAACCTAAGAGTTTTGACCCTATATCTGAATTGACAAGGTTTAACAAACCCATTCAAAATTATAATCCTCAAAAAATCCACAAAAGGAATTCCTACATGGTAAAGTGGCCTTAATCATCATGGCAAAGTTTTGCATTTGTCTAATTTTGGATCAAAATGGAATCAAAATCAAATTCAATCATTTAGGAGATAATGTTTGTGAATTTAACCTAGATTCAAAAGGAGAAAATCATAATATTAAAGCTCGATGATCTTGCTTCAAGTGTAATGTTTTATCCCAAAGGTGTCATGTGTCACATAATGACTTGTTATCCTAACAATAAATTTTTTCACATATGTTTCTATTATATAAGAAAGTTCTAGACTTGAAAAGTATTCCATAATTTAAAATTTATCCAAGTATACATGGGTGTCCTAGGTGAATCAAGGGGGGCAACATTCATGAATACTCACTAAGCATTGCATGAATTTATAATATTTAATCATATTAATTATATTATAATTAACTGGTTTTTATTGAGTCATAGATTGGATAAATTTGAGATAAATAAAATGTACCAATGTGGTGAGTTCAATTCAAAAATCAAGTGACTTTGTAAAAATGTTTTATTAATTTATTTTAGATTTAATTTTTATTATAATATCCAAAAGTCACTAATACATTAAATAATGTAATGGGTGCCCAAATATATATAAACAGGTGAAATGTGGACAAACTTTAGTTAAAGCACTTGAGTCTTAGGTGGAGTTGGGTCAAAAAATAATTTCTCAACTAATTTGAGTGGAGAAATATCTACATTAGGGATTATTATTCATGGTATAGGAGTTGATTTTTATTTTTCACACCTTTAGGAGAGAGCATGTTGTAGCTTTCTATGTTGTATGTACTTTTCAATAAATTATTAATGAAATACATTAGATTGTGTGAGGTAAATCTATTGCTTTATGGGTATTTGATAAATATTTATTAGTGATATGTGTCTTGTTGTTCATCAATAAAATAATATGTTAATTATTTGTATTTTCCTGATTACGTATAAACTATTGGCTTTTGTTAGAAACCCTTGAGGATGGGATTTATTATAAATATGCATAGTCTAGTTTAAAGGAAGACTTTAAGATTAAGAATATATTTGCTTTCATTACATTTTTTTCTCTATATTTCTATCTACATGGTGAAAGAATAATTTCTCATCCATTTTCATATTTTTTGAGTTATCCAAATGGTCTTTTGTGTTTACTCTATTGTGGGTTTCTTGCCTTTCTTCTATTTCATCCATTTTCATCTACTTTCTATTTTTTTCCCTTTTTGTTTATTTTTTAATTTTTGGTTAAAAGTATAACCCACCCCTAAAAATAAAAAATAAAAAAATCCCATCATACGAAGGAGTTTTCTCTCTCAAAACACAAAGAAAATCATCCATTCCATGGTGATTTCTCTAATGTTACAAGTTTGTATCATTTCTTATTGGTGAGTCTAGAAAATAAATGAAGAAATCATGGTGACATAAAATCTTACAAACAAACTGTCAAAACCAGTGTTTACTTGTCTATATAATAGATTTGATGAGGATATATATTCAAAATTAAATTACCAAAAATTAGTTTAGTTGTCTTTATTAAAAAGAGTTCATGAACTAAGTTATGATCACAAAAAGTAACATAAGCATAGATTATATCGTTATATAATAGATATAAGCACATATTATATCTTATAAATGGCATGATATAAGAAAACAAACTTCATCTTTAGATTATTTGAGCTATGAATTTTATATATTTTTTCCTTGATTAATTATTTTTTATTACATTATTTAATGTAGCTATTATTAATCATAATAATGATTAATGATGTAGGAGCATCACTACTTCATTGTATATATTGGTCTACTTATCATGTTTTTAGTCTTATGCAAGTTTTTTTTATCATCTTAGGTATGTAGGAATCAATCATGAGTGCTAGGTCCTTGTGAAATTTGAATAAGGGTCTTTTTCGCATTTTCCTACCAAAACCCATGATTTGATTTTCAAACTTCTTGTCAAATTTGGGGGCATCATTCATTTCAAATGAAGGTTTTAACATTGTAGTTGTGTGGTTAGACTTTATAAAGGATTTTAGGATGATCCAACTCATAAGTTAGTCCTTTTGATAATTTCGTTAATGATTAAGGTTAATTAAGACCCTCCCAATGTACATGAGTAAGTTGGAGGGTAGTTGAGGTAGTTATAGAAGTTTTTGAATAGATAGTAGTTTTTGTGTGTAACAGTCATAGAGGTGAGAATTAAAATTGAGGGGTTGGATTATATATATTGATGTATAATAACCCCTGAGAAATGAATGAATAAAATTTGTATTCTTAAAACCAATAGTTGCAGACCCTATGTCTTTATATTAATACAATGAAAATTAATTGTGCAAGATTGACTAGTGAAGGAAGGTAGACGATAATAGACTCTGATGATCTATATGATTATGGTAATTATATATTGGTTTTATTTTAATGTTTCAAGTATGTATCATGTTTGATTCAAAATCATGTAGAGGTGGTTTAAGGATATAGTCCTTACATGTACCAATGTGTTGAGATAACTATGTAACTAATATAACTGAGAAAGTTATAATCTAATAAGTTATCTTATAGTTATTTATAAGTTTATAAGATTTATTATACATGTATTAAGGTTGAGAAAACAATTTTTGTTGTCTAAAATTTTTGTTCAAAGGTTCAAATTACAAAATTTGTGAAATACCCTATGTCTCTTAAGAGAAAGAAGACTGAGATTATTATGGTGCCAAGAGTTAATCTATAGAGATTGAATAAATATGTATGAATGTTGGATAATGTAATATGTAATGTTTTAAGGCTCTTAATGTGGTTTATATGGTTTTAGAATCAGACATTATAAATCTTACAATCAAACTTTTACATAGTGTGTTCATTTACAGTCCCTACAAGTAATAATAGAACAGTGTAAACAACATGCATAAAGGTGTCAATAAGGTAAACCACTAGTTGGAAAAGGAGTATATATGTTTTAAATACCTTACATACATTTTAAATTCATTTTAAAGCTTTTGAAACTTTTAAAAAAGAGAAATACACCCTTTCAGGCCTACACAATCAGATGAACCCTATGGCTAGGGTTTCAAAATAAAAAATCACATTCCAAAAGATTCTACAAGTGAAAAATTATGAAATTTTGTGAAAAGATAGGTATCAATGTGATTTAAATTATTTTTAGGGTTTTGAAGTTTTCCATACCTATGAGTATGATTTTGAGTCACTGTGTGTGTATAGGCACCAAGGAGACCTAAGAGGTCTAATATGGGCCTTAAAGAGATAAGAAAAGTGGTCTAACAAGAGAGTTAAATATAGAAAATTTGTGGACTTAAAGAAGGGGATAGAGGGTACTATTATTTATATTTAGTTTTTTAATAAGATAAGGTACAAGTCCATACAAATCCAATAGGCCTTTAAAAAGGCTACTAAGAAAACCCTATGACACTGCATAGACTTATGTGTGATTCTTTAAGGAGTTTGTTGATTGAGTGGGGAGTTAGAAGGGACTATTTTATATAGAATATTGATGAGAAGAGGATTACTATAATATGAATAAAACAAAATCAAGAGTGCTAAGTGATCAGTGAACCCATGCTAAGAATGAGTAAAGCTTGTATTCAAGTTGATAGAGAATGACAGTGTACGGCTATGGAAGGATAGACAGTCAAAAAAACATCGAATATGTTCATGTAAGGATTTATAAAAGGGTATGATTAATGATTCAATAGTAATTATTGTGTCTAAATAAGATAGTTTATGAATGGATTACAAATCAGAGCTAGGTTTCATTTGGCAGACGTAAGTGAAGGTGTATGAGTTTGTTTTATTTCTTGTTTTCATGCTTGAATGAAAAAGTGTTTGAATCCAAATACATCATGTGGTATCAGAGTAGGAGTATTCTATGGAGAAGGTATGTAATGTGTTTTGAACATTTCTATGCTAGTTTTTAAAAATATTTTGTGGAGTACATGTTGAAATTTATTTTGAGTTATTGTAATGAGATGACTAATTAGGTTGCAAGAATAAAATGAAGAGGCTATACTGATATAAATAAAAGGTATAAATATTTGTGTTAAAGAGAAGATAGGTGGCATATCCCTTAATCAAAGAAGACTTAGAGAAGGAAGAGAGCTAGTGAGAGATCAATAAAGAAGCTCAAAAGTGAGCTTGAGATAGAGAGAAGAGAGTCCTAGAGAAAGGATAAGAGAAAGAGATTGACTCTTAGAGAGAGAGAGAGAGATTAAAGTGAGATAGACCAAGTGAATGGTCAAGAGGAAAATATGGAAGGCTTGTCAATAATAGAAGAGATAGGTCTAAGAGAGAGACTTAGAGAAGAGAGTGAGATAGTAAGAATGATGAAGGGATTGAAGAATGCCATAAGAAGAGGATAGAAGCAAAGCAAAGATGGTTAAAGAGAGAGATATAGAAGAGATGAAAGAGGTATTGACAAGGCTATAATAAATCTTGGAATATTTGAGACCAAGATTAAGTTTATGTATAAAGAGGAAGGTGAGATGGCCTCTCATATAGTTGATGGAAAAGAGGAGAAGACAAAGGATGAAGATGATAGCAAGGCAGCCTTAAAGGATAAGTGAAGGGGAAATCAAGCCTATAATGATTAAAATTAATGAATTTTTGACATTTGTATATATAATTTAATAATTGCATGAAGGTTGGATGCATGAGCAACATGATAATGATGAGGAACAGGTTGATTGGATAACTGAATATGGGGACATAATATTGTGCTACCTTGAATAAGGCAATCTATTAGATGATGAAGAAGAAGAGAAAGAGGTTTCATCAGCATCTTTCCTCATGATTGGCAAGAAAGTGGAAGATTTTAGTCAAGAAAGATTGGAGGAGAGCCAAAAGGTACAAGGTATTCATTTCAATGTCATAAATAATGAGTATGTTGATAAAAATGTTGTTGAAGATGAGTTGTTTGAAAGTACATTGAGGCTAATGAATGTTCTATTTGAAGGAAAATAAGGTACATCAACATATAATGAAGTGTTTGACACATATGAGGTGGTAGTAATAGAGAAGGAAGGAGAAGCACAAGCTAAAGTGATTGAAAAGACTAAGTTATAATAGGTTAAGGTGTTTTGTTTGGCACCAATGGGAGAGCAAGGTGATATAGATGAGTATATAGTGGTTGAGAATCAAATGTGGTAGAAAATAATGGAAGGATTAGAGGATTTGAGTCTCATAGGAGACAAAGAGTGCATCATGGTAGTTGATTTTGCATTGATGTCAATATTGAGTCAAGAAAAAGAAGAGTTGGCAGCCAAAGAATAAAGTGAAGATCAAGCGGGCAAGCAAGAGGTGGTTTTTATTGACATGTTTGCTTCATGTGCATGTATTTTAAGGCAAAGTAGTGAATATAAATTTCCCATGGTCAGATTGAGAATGCAAATCAAGAGGAAGAGCAAGAGAGAGAATAATAAAGGAGGATCCATAGTGAGTTTGAGAAAGCATCCAAAAGGTTTATATGTTTCACATAGGCCTTGGGATTCAAGTAGAAGAAGAATTCTACAAATAACCTCCAAGTCAAGATCAATTATAACTTTCATGGAAAGATGTTTCTTTCTCCTCGATAGTATGATGAAAGATCATCACTACTTCATTGTATATATTGGTCTAGTTGTCATGTTTTAAGTTTTTTTAAAGTTTTTTTGGTCATCTTAGGTATGTAAGAGTCAATCATGAGTGTTAAGTCCTTGTGAAATTTGAATAAGGGTATTTTTTGAATTTCCCCACCAAAACCCATGATTTGAATTTATAAACTTCGTGTCAAACTTTAGGGGCATCATTTTTTAGGAGGAAGAACATTTTTTATAAATTGAATATTAAATAACTCTTATTAACTTGTGATTATTACCAAAAATATATGAATAAAAAAAATATTAAAGTAAAATTTACTTATTGAAGTCATATGAAAATAAATTAACCATGACTACAAATAAATCAATCCTACCTAGACCCAAAAAAAATATGTTTTAGGGGAGATTGATGAGGAAACCATCATGAAAGCCAAAGTTGATCAATGATTGTGTACTCATGAAATGTTTTAAGTCTCACTGACACAACCTAAAAGTATATTTTTTGTAATAAATGTCATTTTTTTACAAATATGAAAATTTTGTGTTTGCAATTATTTAAAGTTTATGGTTTCTCTCTCACCTATGCCATCATAGTGATTGTCCAAGTGTAATTTTATACATTTTTTATCATGAGCTGGGACATTGGTGAGTTTTAAATTTAATTCCCTATCTCTTTCACATCATGTTGTCATTTGGGTTTCAAATCCAACTCATCAATTTGCATGGACCTTATAAAAATTTAATGACCACTCCCTCAATATAGATAATGTTTATGCTTATAATGATGTGGTAGAAAGGGTGAAGTTTTGGTGATGGATAGATGAATCTCTCCCTAATGTCAATTGGATATTGTGTGGATATTTAAATATGATTGAATCTCATGAAGATGAGGGGTTACTCCCAATCCATTGGTACATTAACCAAAGATATGTGTGGTTTTACATTCATAATAAAATCACACTTTTTGACTTTAACCACCACCATCACCTTCCTGCCACCTCATCATGGTTCAAGTGGTCCAATCTATGGAAAGGGCATGAACATGTTATCAAGAGGTTTGATAGAGCCATGATGATAGAGTGAAGCATATTTTACTTTATAATCATTTTCAAATCCATGTAACTATCATTTTGGATGCTCTTATTTTAGATCACCTCCCCATCAAGTTTGAAATTGAGTTGCTCACCCCCTCCAAGGGTTACCAAAATGTAGTTTTACCTTAACACTGCTCATTTTTATCATGCCTAGACCAAAAAACACATTATTAGAATCTATAGTATTAATCATCATCTTCATGGAGTTTATAGATGAATTAAATGGTGGGAAAATTATATAATCTGAACTGATGCCTTTACTTGCATCTATGCCAGATAACCAATTATTTTTGGTCAAAATTCCCATGAGGATTCACATCATGAAATCATTATAATTTCACAAGAGTTTGAGATTTATCCCTTTAGTGAGGATATGAAATAAAAAGCTTCCATGGAATGGAAAAAATGAAATTTGAAGAGCATTATCAAGCTAGAGGAGCTTAGCTTTAGGTGTGAATGCACTCGCTGAGATAAAATTTCTAAAAAGTTATTTTCTCTCTTTTGTTCCAAAAAGTGAATGAGCACATTAAAGTTATCAAAGAATATAGCTCCCACCTTACACATCTTCTTGAAATTTTTAATTCCTTCATTTATAACTTCCATAAGGTGTTTACTACTCAACCCTCCTCACCTTAACATGATCAAGATTTTCTCTAAGGCTTATAGGTTGTGCCTTGCAAGATCACTGAAGTGTAAGGAGTGGCATGTGATAGAATATAATCTATCAAGGACATCTAAGAGGTTGTAATTTAAATGGCCAATGACAAATCCCCTTACATTGATGGATTTCCTTATGAGATCTACCAAGAGCTATCAAATATCATGGGTCTTGATTTACATAGTCTACTTTGAAGCTATACAAACCAATTCCGCATGAAACATATCAGTCAAGGTGATATTAAATTCATACCCAAAGTTGGGGATCATGAGATCATCACTAATTGACATCCCATTACCTTTCATAATTTTTCCTACAAAATTATTGGTAAGGCTATTTCTCTTAGGGTTAGATATTTTCTACCCATCATAATTTTCCCCAAGAAAAATGGTTTTATTTGCAATAGATATATCCTCAAAAAAATTATTTCTATCTAAGAGGGAATGGAATGGGTCAATAAATCACATTATAAGGATTTATTCATCAATATTGACTTTGAAAAATCTTATAATAAAAATAAAATGGCCTTTCAGCTTGACCATTCCTCAGGCTCTTAGATTTGGTTCTAAGTTTGTCAAAACTATTAAAATTATTTTCTAGGATGTGGGTTCTTATATCACCATCAATGGTTTCAATTGTAAGTAGTTTTGCCTCTTTCATTATATTTTTCAAGGGTTCCCTCTTATCTCATACCTATATCTATTGGTCTCTAAGGGGCTAAATTATCTTTGTGTAAACTACACTTCTAAAGGTCTAGTTAAGGGCATCTATTTTCCCCATTCTCATAAGCATATGGTTAATCAAGACTATGTTGATGATTCCTTCTTCACCTTAGTAGAGGAGAGGGTTTATTTTTACTAATCCATGGAATTTCTAGATAAATTTTTATTAGCTTATGGTTCTTCCATCCAATGGGAAAAAACCTAATGTTACAGATTGCCTACCTATCTAGTTTATCCAATATAGGTGTCTCTAAATTTAGTTGAATGAATAGTTTTAATTCATGGGTATCCATTTTTATTTTCAATACACTCTCTCATATCATTGGGGATATGTGGTTTAAAGGGTTGGAAAAAAAATTGGTATCTAAATTTCCAAGCCCTTCTCTTTATCAGGAAAGCTCTAGATTTACTCTAAGGTATTGGATATTATTCATGTTTAGCACTTCCTTCTAATGTTCCCTGTAAAAAAATAGAAAGAATCCTAAAGGAATTATTGTGGGATAAATATGAAGATACTAAAGTATTTCACCAAGTTTCTTGGGACATATTAGATAAGATCAGTTCCCTTGAAGGGCGTGGTATCTTAGACATCAAATCTAAGGGCATGTTTTATGTGCTAAATGGATCATTTGTGCCTTAAAAAGGGAATGAAACATAGAAAATTATGATTAAGAACTACATCATATAAGTAATCCTTACTATAAAATGAGCCTATAAAGGTTTA
This sequence comes from Torreya grandis, assembly GCA_037957365.1. NCBI lineage: Eukaryota > Viridiplantae > Streptophyta > Pinopsida > Cupressales > Taxaceae > Torreya > Torreya grandis. The sequence continues at coordinate 2,502,558 of JARHVA010000544.1, forward strand.
AATATTAAAAATATTCTTATCACTCAAGTCCCTATTGTCATTGTTAGCATGCTTTTTGCTATGATTATTTGGAATGTGTGGGAACTTGTCAAAATGCATCTACATTGGGAAGGAGATGAATTCAGGTTTGGGATCTCTCTCAATTTGTATTTATTTTGGTATTATATCATTATTAAATTTTAGTAATTTTAATTCATAATTTTTCCCTAGATCAATAGCCTTAGGTTTTTCATAAAAGGCATTAGAGTCATTTTCCCCCCTTTTTGCAAGCAAACTAGGGACTAGGATCTTTGGCAGGTTCTTTGGGTTCAATTTAATTTTTAGGCTAGTGACAAATACTCTTTCTTATAAATTCATAAATATATATACCAAAATTGCATCAACCAAAAAATGGTGTCTAATCTCCCTTTAGATGGTGGATTTATTGGAAATGAATTATTGAGACATTGATCCTTAGGTAACAACCCTAGTTAGATTATCAATGCCTTTCCCCTTAACACTTTCTAGTCAATGATATTAATTCCAAATGGAAGATAAAATCCATAAAGATTATTTGGAAAACAATAATTGAATTTGTGTGGTTTTCCATTATTGATCCCAAATAATTACACTTCTTCTAGTGTATCCTACACCATGAGCTTCCAATTTTCACCTAGTTGGCTCACATGGGAATGGCTTATTCCATTTGCTTAGTTTGAAACCACTTAAAATATATTAAGAATGGTTTTTAATTTTTCAATCATGTTATGTAAACCTAAATTTATATTCAAACACTTGTTTCTGTAAGTGTTTATTTGGAGGATGGTTCTTTTAGGGGACATGAACCTGATTCCTACAAAATTCACATAGATTTGGCATATTCTTCAAAATTAAATACTTTTTAAATTATGGATAAATAATAATAATATTATTTTCCTCATGATTATCTTGAATATTATTTATCTACTTTTAACATGGTTAATGTTATATCTAATACAATATTTCAGATTCAGGTTCAAGCAGATAAAGTTCATCTAGAGGTAGAACACTTCCAAACTTTAAAGGATCATGTTGGGAATGCCCCATATGCTATTAGTTGGGTTCCTCATAACTCTCTTCACTTTGAGTAAAGTCCATAAGACCATGGATTCAGATAATGAAAGATAGATCACTCCCAGAATAGATGCCATAGTGGCTCCCCTCAATGATGCTTTCTAACACAACATGTGAATCCTCCTCTTATTTCTAGTTTTGGGTGGTTAGGACACCCACAAGGGAAGTTCCCTCAGATGACACTTTTCATTTTTCCCTCTAGGTAGGAGGCTTATGAGGATAAAGATAAATGAAAATATAATGATGTTTGGGATCCTATACCTAATACAGTAGACTTGCTTGTTGGTAGTGGTTAGGGGGTTGGGGGGACTACCTTGATGATCTACCACCTCCTCAACCACTATTCATTACTCTAATTACTTAATTTTATTTATTTTTCTTGCCTTTAAATAGCCTTGTTATCCTTTTTTTTAACCTTGTTTGGTTGAAAATTTTATTTAGCTATCTAGTTTGGTGTTTCTCAGCTTTGGTTGATGTGACTACCATGGAGTGTGATTTTTTCACTCATATTTTTTATAAATAGTTTCATAACATAGTGTTTTATCAATTTATGGGGTTATATTTTTAATAAAAAATAAATTAAACACATTAATAAAACCTCAAAATAATGTTACTATAAAGATTTAATTATTTTAAAGCTACCATCTAAGCCATTTATGTTACTTAAAAATTTAAGAATTTTAAAAGCCGTGATAACCAATAATCATTCAAATATTATGTTTGTTAGAGTAAAGATTATGGTATGTTGAGTTTATATGTTATTTATGGGTTAGAAAAAATAAAAAATAAAAAATTAAGTTTCAAACTTATATATCTAAGATATTACAATTTTTCAATAAACTTTTTCAAATTAAAATAATTTTTTTCTATATAATAATTAAATAGATATTAAATTTATGATTAAAATATCTTATAATAATTAAATGGATGTCAAATTTAAAATTAGATGTTAATTTTTAACATTTCATAAATATTATAATCCACTACCACCCCATCATTATATATGTTTATGTATATAATATCATAATACACTAAACCTTACAATTTAATATATTATTTTCATTAAAATTAAATTTAAAATTTATAATAATAATTTTTTTATTTTTACATACTTTTAATTTAAGCTATATTAACATATGTTTTATGAACTTTGTAATTTAATGTATTGTTTTTATATTGATCAAAATTAAGGTTTATAATAACAATTATTTTATTTAGCCATAAGTATAATTTAAATTATGATTGTGAATTGTTATCAGTCTCAATTATATTATTTAATATTATTATTTTTTAAATATAATTAATCATTTAATTGTTGTAAGTTTATATTTTGAAGTTATATTAATTTTATTTTTTAATTAGAAAGGTTTGATCTCTTATTTACTTGTTCCCTTGAAGTATATATATATATATATATATAGTCTATAAGAAAGCAACTACCATATTTTCATTTTTGTTTATATTCTCTTAATTGCATTTTTTTTCCTTTGAACAGTGTTTAGATTAAGGTTTTAGTATGGATTCGTGATAGCTATTAATCATTATTATTCTCAACTATAATGTTTAATATTATGTTATATTTTTTTCTTACACTTTTTATTATTGATGTAGTTGATCTACAATTATTATTGAGTCTATATAGGTTATTTCTATTAATATTTTTAAGTTAATTTTATTTAATATATTAGAAAATTAAAAAATGTGGGTTAAGTAATTTGGTGAATCAGATTAAAGGGTGATGTAACCTAACCAATCATAAGTTTTTAAAAAGGGTTTTTAATTTTATAAATATGAAGACTCTCTCATTCACAGGAATAATGCAGAGATATAAAGACATGAATAGATATATGTATACATTTCATATTGGCAGAGCTTATAAAAATAAGAAGGAAAATACAGTATTTTTATTTTTATTTATAATAATTATTTTATATTTTATTATTTGCATATTTTTTTATTAATTATAATTTTTAATCAAGGTTTATCTATGATTTTATGGTAAGTATTCGATATTGGGATTTTGAACAATTTTGTATGGTTTCTATGTGTTTCATATAATTTTTCACTACTACATAATATCAAAGAAATTTACTTCTACATATTCCATAATTTTCAAAATATTTTAACTCTTTAGGAAAGGAGAAAATAGTACTTGATGCATACATATATATTGTTTTATATTCTTTTTGAAATTTTAAAACTGTAGTTGTTCTTATTTCATTTTTTTTAAATGTAAAAAAATGGCTAATCAAAAATTTAATATTTTAAGGGCCTATTTTTAGCAATGGTGTAGGTGGTTTCAACAAACAAAAATTTTAGTTTTCTAAAAAAAGATTGAAATTTATTGAAAGGGATTGGGATAAGTTAGGTTCATGGCAAACAACCCTAATTAATGTCACCCCAACCTTCTTAGTTTATCAATCAACCCTATTATATATCTTCTCATGCCTCTTGGTGGTGGTTCGGCCCATTCCTCCATTCCAAATATTTCCTATGTACTCATCTAGGTTTCTCCCTATACCCTAAATCTCTTCCCACCCTGCTTGAGATCATCCCTCCCTTCCTAGCTCTTATTATATTATACCCATTTTTTAGGTTCTCGACCTTATAGTCTAAGCTTGTTGTGTCTCCAAAGCTTATCTTTTTGCCCATAGAGATAATCCCATTTCATTTAACCCCCATCACTCAATTACATGTGTTCCATGGACCCCTAACCTAACTCATAACTCTTTTTGTATTGTTCTTTTCAACATTCAACCAATTTTTTAGAATTCTTGTTGCTTACATGTCCTATCCACTCATAGAATATGAATAATTTTAGCATATAGTTTTGGTTCTTCCTCTTGCTAAGGGAAGAAATAATTCTTTATGTAAGTGAACCTTATTTAGCATCCAAGTTGAGGCCATCTTCATTGACCTTATTTAACATACAAATTACTTTCCTTCATTATTTTTAGTTTTTGAATTGAAGGAAGTTTTTCTTGGGGTGGGGTTTTATAATCTTTCATTCCTTCACTAAATATATTATATCAGGGTGTTGTTTAATTCATAAAGTGAATAATGAGATTTTAGACTAATAAAAGTACATTAAATTCATATATGTATTTCAAAATATAAATTTGATTTAAATAAAATAATAAAAAAATAAAAATATATTTAAAATCTATAAAAATATAGATTAAGAAGCATGAGACCTAACAAGGATATTATAAAGATAATTAATTGAATTCTAAATTACCTATATATTTTCAAAGGTTAAAAATAAGTGAAATAAGTCCATAATAAATCCAAATGCAAACCTATACAATTGGTATAGGTTTAAAAAATATAGAACATAGTCAAGATCGAACTAGTTTTATCCTGGTCATGACCAAGATCATTGAGTTTATTCCCACATGATAATTTCAATGTTGTTAATTGATTTTATTCCAATTAATAAGTGTCATACTCTGCTAAAATTTTATGAGCACCTTTATCTACTTTTTCTTATCAAAAACCTCTCTTGCATTGTTAAATTTAACTACAGACCTTCTATAATCACTTCTTCTTCTTCTTGATATTAATTGGTTTAAAAAGTATCTTACAAGTCCATAAAAATGAAAGTAGATATGCGGGGCTTGACTTAATCAGACTCATATTATTTTAAAATTTGATAATCGACATTTATGTATTCTATCAAGTAATCTAGTTGTTAATGCTTAAATATGTCATATACACAACACTTATTACATGATCATAACAATGCAAAGTTTTATTGTGTGGGACATGACAATTAAATAACCTCTAGGATAAAGAGGGTATCTCCTCCTATTCTAATACTACTTAAATACTAGCTAAGGTGAAAAGAGTCAGAGAAGGTTAAAAAATAACAAATAATAGAAAAGGTGATGTGCCAAAATAATTGATCCCCTACTATTCAAAAGAATGAATCATAAAATAAATGATTTATAAATTTAATTGGACTATTTCAAGACTAAATGTAAGATAAATTTTAAAAAAATTACACACAAACATAAAAAGAAATAAAATAGTTAATAATTCTATATAACATGCTATAAAAATCATACAATTATAAATGTTACTATTAAAATGAATAAATTATGAATTAAAATAATTTTTGAGGTTATAATATTTACAATAATTTATAGTGAATTGAAAAATCTTAAAAAATCAAGAATATAAATAATAAAGAAAATTTATCTATTTATTATAATTAAAAAAGAGAAATGGTAAATTGTCAATACATCACTAAATCCATAAATTACAATTATTATTCAATTCTAATTTTAATTATATATATATATATATATATATATATATATATATATATATTTTTGAATGATTTTTTCCCCTGCTATCTTTATAATAATTTTTAGTCAAAACAACTATAAATAAAAATAATCTCATGAATGTACAAAGGAGTGGAATACATTAAACCCAAAATCCCTTAATATTTGCAAACTCCCCATGAATTGGAATATTTAAAATTTTAAAAACTTTTAATAAATGCCATAATGTCTTAAAACAAAATCTCCACTAAGTTCACTCCTCGTGACTTTTAATATATATCCAAAATTTAAATAAAATAAAATGTTTATAATTAATATCCTCCATGTTTCCCTCCCAAAAGTTTTTGAATTATAAAATATTAAAAACCTTTTGATGGCCTCCACCTTTTTCAATAAAATCTTAGGTTTATACATGGAATTACCCTTTTAATTTAAAAGGGGTTAACTTCTATGATCCCCCTATGATCCCCCCCTTATTGTTCCCTTTCTTTCTTGTGTCTTTTTCTACTTCTTTTGTTGCTATCAATCTATAGATGTATGACGAGAAATTTAAAATTGATATAAGAACCACCATTACGAAGAAGGGCAAATGCTCTAAGGCTGAAAAGTTGACGTCTGAGGTAAAAGTAATGGTAAGAGAGGGATTCAAATAGACCATGAAGAATATTTTCTCTAAAAATAAAAGAAGACGGGCTTTAGCCTGCAATTGAAGACTACATTACTTTATGATGGACTCCTTTAAGTAAGCTTTCGCTCTTAATTCAAATTTCATGAAATGTAATAGAAGGCCTAAGTTTTCTCATTTGGGTTGTTCACTAATAATTGGTAATAGTTTATATATTTTTTATCCTACCTTTCCCTTGTCTCTTGTTAGCTTTATTGCTTTTGTGTTTTGGAGACTAAGCCACCTTTTGTGTCCCAACTCCAATTCATAACTCTTGTTCTAAAAGCATTAACCAATCAAATTAAAAAACATATAATTAAAAGAGAGATATTCATCTCATCCACAAAGTTATAAAATGATAGAAAAATAATATAGTTATTTTGGGAAGTAACATTTTGTAACACTGATATAATATAAATATCTCACTCCTTATTTTTATGTATGAGATACAAGTAACCAATAAATTTTATATGGTGTCTCATTACTTATTTTTGTCATCTTTTGGTAAAGGAGTGTTATCATAGCAATTTAACTCATTTTATGGCTTCTTCATAAATAGATTAACATATTTATGTATTTATATATTTTTTGAATTTAAACTATGACTTTATTGATGTGTAAATTAATAATCAAAAGGTTAGACATTTTAGGGACATTGGTGTCATACCAAGGTATTACAAATATTTGATCTATAGGTTTTTAAATATTTTGGATTGAATGATAGTATTATCATTAACTAAAAGTGAACTAAAAATAAAGTTTTAAGGACAACATAAAGTAAGGAAAGGCATTATGGGCTCAACACAAAGTAAAATGTACAAATAAGATCCTAATATGAACTAATGATCTATATAGAAAACACGCTAATACTATAAAAAATAATAAATCATATAACAAAATTAGGTGTCTAAAAATACCTAACATGGTCTTGTTTTTAGACTCATATTGTAGGTTCTAGTCTCCTTTTCTTTAACTAACCGTAGCTTACACTTAATTAAAGGTGTTGGTGTGGCTATTTATACACCTATTGTTATCTACTTAGTTTAGTTTTATATTCTGTATCAGACTAGTTTTATATTCTGTATTAGACTAGTTTTAATTTTCTTAAATTTAGAAATGAGAAAATTAAAAAAAGGTGAGTTGAATCACATTGCTAATTAGATTAAAGGTTGATGTAACCAAATGATTCACATGTTTTGTAGAAGAATTTACATATTATATAGATAGAAATCTCCCTAACTAACCTAGAGAATGTAGTAACATGTTCTGCATGAGAGGACAAAGCACATGTAGAAACTCCATGTTGAGGAGCATATAGAGTAAAGAGAAATGCAGGGTATTTTACTTTTCAATTTTAATTATGTTTTTTAGAATAGTTTCCATATCATATATATAGGAATCTCCCTCACTAACGTAGAGAATGTAGCAACAAGTTTTGCATGAGAAGACAAAGCACATGTAGAAACTTCATGATGAGGAGCATATAGAAGGAGAAAAGTAAGGTATTTTCATTTTCAATTGTAGTTATTATTTTGGATTGTTTTAGTTGTGTATTTTTCCTTGAAATATAATTTTCATATTATAAATTTTGTATGGTTTCACACTAAGTATTTTTTGGTTATTAGTAAAAAAGGGTTTTGAGGGGAGCCTAACCCTCGTATAAAGAAAGAGATAGATAAAGTAATTAAACACATAACACATGTCAACCCACTACACAATAGGGTTCCAAAAACCCAAAGATATAAAAACAACAAAAATGAATCTATCAACAACTAGACAATATCTATGAAATAACTAATGAATAAGAGAAGACCACTTAAGAGTCTGTAATCTTCACTAAAGCTTTAACCATCTCAAATTCTTCTTTCATGTAATTAATGACATCTTTAACCTTATTGAGATTAATATTATTATCCTAAATCTTTCCTTTATTTGGTACTTTGAGTCTCTTACTAGCTCTTTTACCAATATGATCTTCCCTTTTCTCCTCAAGGATCTCCTTCAACATATGGATAATAGTAACATAGTTCTTAATAAAAACTCTACTGAATTGAATAAGATTATTCATGTTTTCATTTTATTTACCTCTTTCCATATCCATTTGGATAATCTTTTCCTAGAGCTTGGAAACCTTCTTGGACAAATATTCCACTTTATCCTCAGACTTCCCATTATTCTTCTCTATCAAACCATCCATTTAGTGACTTTTTTCATGTTCAACACATTATCTCTAAGATTTTCATTTTATTCACCACCCATTTGATTAATTTTTTATGACACACAATGTCCTTTTCTACCAATGTCAGTCTCTCCAAGATATTTCTCATGTATTCTTCCAAGATCCTTCTGTTGTACTCTGTTAGATCCTTAACCAAATCCTTAATTTGACACTAGGGTCCACTCTTCTCAACCAATTTCTCCATTTAAGCCTCCTTGTTCCCTTCCAAATTTTTAAGATCTTTATCTAGCATGAGAAGTTGTAGAACATATTAACTAGCCACGTAATCCTCTTTACCCCATTTCATACTAAGTATTTGATATTAGGATTTTGAGTAGTTTTATAGGGGTTTTGGTGGTTCCCATAAATTTTTAATACTCTCACAATTATACAAACATAATCTGTAAAACTTTGATCAAGATTAAATTTCTATCATTTCTCAATAATAATTGCTATCACATATTTGTCTAAAAAATTATTAGAAAAAAGACATTCATTAGTGCATAAAATTTTAGGGAATCAATGATCAAATAACTCTATCATGTGTTGTAGATATAAAATAAAAACTTGAAAATAAAGTTTTTAAAAACCTTTGGAATGATGAAAATTTTATATAAAAATAAAGATAACTTATTATAACTTGTATGCATAAAAATGTTTGCATCTAATTAAATATCATACAATATGAAAAATACATTAAATAGTTCATAATTAATTACACAAATAGATATAGTAAGAGAAATATGGATCTTAGGTTTTTTTAGATGTTTTTGAATATGTCATCACAATTTGAACATGTTTATATAGATCTAGTGTTGAGTGAGGGCTAGTAAAACCACAGAGTATATTTGTTGGACATGTGTGTAATTTTCACTCATTTTGTCTTTTATATAATTTTTTTATATATACTTGACTTATGTAATCATAATTATAGATGATAGAATGTGAATAGACACTCCTTTTGGGCATATCAAAATGCTATAATATGAAGAGACAATGTTGGGTAAAACTCTATATATAACACTCAATCATATTTGTATATGATTCTGATGTGATAGAGATTAATACATACTATTCTAAAATGGTTTCCCTATGTGTCTTTTATGACTTTTGTTTTTATCACAGTGAGTAATTTGTTTGATTTAATCTATTAATTATATGAGTTTATGACATCTTTTAAGATTCTAATAAACTTGTGTCTATCTATGCATCTATCTATTTGGTCTGATTAATGATTATATCTAGTTTAAATATGGTATTAAATAGTTACTTTATTACTCCATATAAAATCTATCCATGAATTAGCATGTTTTGAAGGTTTTCCATGAACCTCTACTAATAATGGTGCAGTGAGATGGGACTTTGTTGAAACACATTGAGATGGTTTCCAGGACAGGATACAGAGAGATGGATCAATGAAAGAATTAAAAATTTTACCAAAGAAGAAGTAGGAATAATATGGAAAACTATGAAGGAAATTATAGATGAACATATCTATGGTGAAATATACAAAAAAATTTGGTGCAAATTTCCTAAGATATTAACTACTTGGTTATCCAAATTGGGGTACTATTATTTTCAGCCATGAAGGTCAAAACTCATAACCTGGTCAGAGGAAAATATATAAAACTCATGAAACCTAGACACTTATTAGACTTATGGAATAGAATACTAGAAAAAGACTAACATTGACAAGTATATCACTAGATTTCTTTTACAAATATATTTAGCTTTTGAAGCTGCACAAGACCAATTTATCAAGGGAATCTGTAGGAAGTTCCTTTCACAACTACCTACTCTGATTAAGATGTTGGTTATGGAAAAGGCCATGGTGCCTACTCATACCAACATAGAGTATTGACTTCAAGTGTTATGGGGATGTGTGTGATATAGGAGTGAATGATGTGGAGCTGAGTAGAGAAACTTGAACATGAGCCTAAAATATGGAAGATGAAAAGAGCCAGAATGAAAAGAAGATTTTGGGATTGGAAAGAAAACTATAATAATAGATAAGATGGAAAAAATTGAATAATGTAGAATTAATTTCAAGTAGGAGTAAGAATAAGGTATAGTGTGTTGAAGAAAGGGGATCCTAGAGAGAGTATTTTCAAGGTGTGGGAAGTAGAGTAGATGTAGAGCATGAAAGAGAAGGGCCCAAAGAGGAAGAAGATAAGAGTTATGAGTAGGAAGGAGATCGAGTACAATTAAGAAGAAGGAGGTAGAGTAGTTAAAAGATAGGAGTAGTTCACAATTAAGAGGAAAATTGTTATAGATAATGAAATAATATTCACAAGAAGAGATTATGTCGAAGCACATAAGTATGATAGGTTCAAGTTCATAATTAAAAGATTCTAAGGATAGAGATCATTCATTTCTTGAGTATGTATCCCCCCAACCCAATTTTTATTTAGTTAAAGCATCAAGTGCAAAGGAAGGGATGGGGATAAGTTGGTTTGACTCATTTAGAGATAAATTTGGAAAACTCAGTGGAGAGACAAATAATTATATAGATAAGGAGATATAAAAATAGGTTGGAGTTAATTTTGAGGTTGGTTTTAAAACACCAGTAAAAAGTACATAAAAGCCTATAGTCATAGTGATTAGTGCATAACAACCTATTGTCACTATAATGGGTGTGCATCAGCCAGTGTTAGCCATTACAAGTAACCCAAATATGTAGTACAATCTAGGCATGTTTGTTGTGTTGACATAATATGATCGGTCTACAGACCTTGAGTAGTATATGTTAACCTATGGCATGAGGTAGTAGGTTAGGGGAATAACTTTTGATGATGTAAAGAAGTGTGATCTTATAGGAGATTTAGTAGGTCATATTTTAGAATTAATTTATATGAGATATATTAATGTTATAGATCTCTAACAAAAGTGCACAAGCTAGACTCTTCATAACTTGAAGTAAATCTGATAGCAGAGTGGAGAATCTATGTGGGACTATGATTGTAGATTCATAAATTTGATGAATAAAATTATTTTTATCATGGAAGATAAGGATAAATCTCCCTGGTTTGTAGAAGGGATGGGATCAAGAATAATATTTTATATAGTGCATTCTTAGTTCTTGACAAAGGTTAATGATTAATCAAATACCCTAAAATTGGAGAAAATTGAATATTATGGAGATTTTCTAGTTATGGGATCCAAATTAGAAATGAAGATAAATACTTTCATGAAGAGGATAGATGAGATAAACAAAAGTGATAAGCCTAAACTAGGATTATGGTGCATAAAGTGTGAAATAAAGGGACATCATAGGAATGGTTATCCTAAACTCAAGTCATAATTTTGTAAACTCTATAGAGTAGTAGGGAATGTAACTACAAAATGTCATCTACTAAAATAATACATTCAAAAATCTTAGAGATTGTGCTTTAATTTTTGTAAATTGATCAACCATGATGAAAATAGTTATTGACCCTTGTAGTAATTAAAGTAAGATATTACCAAGAATGTCTTCAAAGTTGTAGTGTAATAGTTACCCACTATAAAGCAAGGACTTTTAGGCCCAAAGGTATAAATTATGGTGAGAAAAAAGGTAGTCCCAAATGGATACCTTCATCACCTCAATATCAATATCAAACTTAGGTTCTTATTGGATGGACACCATCATGTTTGTAATACCATTATCAATATTCATGGAATACTATGAACACACAATAATAACAATCAAATTGGTCTCCCACAACACCTCAACATCAATACAATGGATACAATCCACAACAACAGTAACAAGGAGGATTTATTGAACATCAGTCACACAATTATGGATATCAGTAGAACAAAGGAGGATATAGAGTAGGATATAAAGGGGGATACCAAGGAGGTTATCAAGGTGGTCACAAAAATGATAATTGACAAGATTTTAACCCATATAATGTTATTTTTTTGGTGAGTATAATCATTTTACAAAAAATTATCTTACTAATCCTCAAAAATAGGTATATTATGTGTAGTGTAGAGTGGAAGGACAACATCAAAAAAAAATTGCCTAATCTTGGAGAAGAAAATAAAATAAAATATAGTGCACAATGTGAATATAATTAATGTGTAGCCTAAATAAAATGTATTTATGCAAGTAGATAGTAGAAAACAACATGCAAAGCAAGGACTACCTGCATTAGAAATTCTATAGGATTAGGGAATTAATAAGCTAAAATGAGAAAAATATCCTGACCCTATGATCGATAAGGGCTTGATGTATCAAGTTTCATAGGTCCTTCAAGACATATAATAATAGAGTGCATTAGAAAGAAATGCCACAACCATTGACACATAGATTTATGTGCAAATTATGTAAATTATGAAGCAAGAAGGTGTTGTGATAGAGCTAACAAATTTGTTATAATTACTCAAAACTCTTCATAATGAGGATATATCCTATAATATTAAAAATACATAGCATAATATTCTAGAATACACATAAATGGGACAACATCATACCAATAAGGTGGTCTGATATGTTAAAACTAAGAAATTATGGGATATGGACTCATGAATGGACATGGATCTCATAGGATATGAAATCCCTAATGAAATATTTGACTTTGGGAGTATATTTAATGTGATTCTAAGATCTACATGTGAGGATATTGGTAGGCTACACTTGAGCTACAGTCTTGTCACCCTTAGCCTTATAGACTACAAGAGGGTATAACCAATTGGTCACATAAAATATGTTGAGATTAGAGTTGCTGAGCTAAGTCTATGATGTGATTTTTAATTCATTGGAATGAAGATAATAGAGACCCATTACCCTACCTTGTTTATTAATAAATGTGATTATAATGGTTAAATGACTATTAATAAAGTGTCTAATCAACTAGAGGTTCATCAAGGATACAGGATAGTTGTCATCCATTTGAATAAATCAGAGTAGAAGATCTATATGATCCTAAAATAACCAACATAATAATATGCTTATAGTGATAATAATTGATTCAAAGTAGGCATAGATACATAAATAAATACCCTGTGAGCTACAAAATGTCAATTTTTGATCCCACAATAGGAGTAAAGCATACAAATGCAGATAATAAATTGGTCACTTTATAAGTCAGTAATAACCATATGTCTAGCTTCCCAATTTCAACTTGAAGGTTGTAACTCTCCATTGGTGAAATATCTTACCAAGTCAGAGGTGGATTTCCTATATAATATAGGTGTAATAATAATGGATTATACAAAACCTACTCTAGAGGGTGTCTTACCTTGGGAAACAACTTCAATAAGTGGGGAGTTATACACCTATATGTTTGAATGGGATAGAGGAGATCATGAGATATGACCTCTACACATTGTACTCACCACCGAATGTCAATTACCTTAATACTTTATGATGGAGGATCTTAATCCATTTATCTTGAGATTAAATAACCATGTGCCGAATGTGGACCAAAGAGTTAACACACTCAACTATGCATTGAAAGGAACTACTATGACTTGGTGGGTAGTGCATAGAGAATAAGAGATACACTAAGAGGAAGCATGCCAAGTTTTACATGCACAGTTTTAGTTACTACATACTAAGAAATTAGAATGGCCATTCTTTCTAGAAGGCCAATGTCTCAAGCTGCACATTTATAATTGTGTAGATATATGGTTTTCACAAGGAATTAAGCCAAGGTATTGGATGAACATTTTCAATCACATGATATCACCACTCCCAACCACCTAATACATGACTTAGTGGGTAGTGCATAGAGAATAAGAGATACTCTAAGAGGAAGCATGTCAAGTTTTACATGCATAGTTATAGTTACTACATACTAAGAAATTAGAATGGCCATTCTTTCTAGAAGGCCAATGTGTCAAGCTACACATTTATAAATGTGTAGATATATGGTTTTCACAAGGAGTTAATCCAAGGTATTGGGTGCACATTTTTAGTCACACACTAGCACCACTCCCAACCACCTAATACATGCATTAGGGGTGTAGGAGATACACCAAACATTGGGTACAAGTGTAACAAGACTTTATTCAAACTTTTATGTTTGAGGATGATAATCTATTGGTGCATAATGCATTGTGAAAATTGAAAATATTTCTATGTTAAAACTGAGCAAAAGATTTGGGAGTTGTGACAGAGTCATCATCATAGTAGGAAGCAACTCAAGATTTGAATCTTACAATTCATAAGTATAAGTCTAGTAAATAAGAACAAGTTCTATTAAGACCTATAATATAATTATAGATGATTTAATATAATCTATTGATAGTGACAAAGACCTAAATTTAGAAGTTTTCTTTGAATTAGAATAATAATTTGAACCAACAACTACTCAAAGTGAAAAATAAGTTGAAGAGGAAAGATTACAAAACATAAACATTCCAAAATAGGAAGAACACACTCTGCAAGAAGCTCTACCTAGTAGATCAAATAAATTATATCACTAACCACTAGAAAAAATTAAATAGAATGTTGGAATAGAGTATATACCTAAACTTGTGGCTATGGGAGATCACTAGGGGAAGAAGGCATTGCAACTACTAAGAGATTATCAAGATGTCTTCCCAACTAAGTTCTCGAAAGTGAAATTTATAGATCTATCATTGGGGTAGATGCACATAGAATTAAAAGAGTACACTAGACCTAATAAAAAATTCCCATATAGAATAAATCCCAACTTGAAGATAAAATTAAAGGCCAAATAGATCACATGAAATAAGCAAGGATCATTTATCCAATTGAAAAGGTAGATTGGGTGAGTCCCATAGTTTTGTAACCAAATAAGTCTAAGGAGATTTAGTTATATGGGGACTATCACACACTAAATAATGTCTACATCAATGATCTATTTTCAATACCATTCAAAGATGAAGTTTTAGATCTAGTCACAAGTCATGAGGTGTACTCATTCACAAATAGATTCAATAGGTACCATCAAATTCTGATCATAAAAGAGGACCAAACTAAAATAACCTTTAAAATAGAATGTGTTAGGAATCTAGAACAACAAACAGCTCTGATTCCACTGTCAGTATTAGGAGCACAATTGATTACCTTGTATAAGCAACTAAACACATAATTTAACCAGAAGTAACAAGTAACTAGAAATCAGAAACACCACAAAATTTGAGAGACAATACAATCTTGCATTCAACTCATCCAGAAAGAAAATACAATAAAGAAGATGCCACACTCTTCCCACACCTTTGAGGCTTCCCACACCTCTAGGGCTCCCAGTAATTCTCCTTCAAGAGTTCTCTCTCTCAATTACGGTCACAACAAACAACTCAAACACAGAGTTGTTGTTCACCTCCACCAGTCAATAACAATACTGCCAGTTAAACAAGTACTCAAAGTACTCCAAGTAGATCTCCCTTGAACTTGAAACAACCTGAAAATCAAATGATCTTACTTACCATGTAGATCTAACTTGATCTTGCAACACCTGTAGATCAACCTAGTTTTGCACACCTGCAAACCTAGATCTTATAATCAGAAGGATCTCTTCCTTGTCCTTAATTACAATACAGCCCCATGAGTCTATTATATAGATCCCATTCAAACAATAATTATACTTCTAATTACAATAATTAGACACGTAGCTCCAAGACTAAAATTAGTCTTTACATGCAAACAATCAGTTCGTTAAACAAACTATTCGTGAAACTAGCAGTTCTAGAACCGCACAGGTGACCGATGTCAGTCGCTATCTATCTGGAGATGACCGATGTCGGCCGATACATGACCAATGTTGGCAGCTTCCTATCCACCCCTGACTGATGTCAGTTGGCCTTACCGACGTTGGTGACTGTGACACTCAACAACCTCCTCCATGTTTGCATATAATGAAGCTTTTAGCTCCACAACCTAACAAAATGGGGGTCATTCACATATAAGGTAATGCCCTTTGGCCTTAAGAATGTACCTATAATTTTATTTAAGGCTATGGTAACTACATTTAAATATTTCATTCATGATTTTATGGGAGTGGATGACTGGGTTGTCTTCCCCTTGTTTAAATAGCATTTGTCAAGGCTAAGATTAATGCTATAATAGTGTAAAGCCATGTGCATTTCCTTAAATCTAAATAAGTTCTTATTTTTCACACCTTTCAATATTCTTATATGAAAAATCATATGTAGTGATGGAATAGTGGTTGACTAGGCTAAGATTACATTAATAGTGGGGATGTCACCCCTAACTAGTTCTATATAAGTGCACACCTTTCTAGGTCATATGGGATACTATAAAATTTTCATCAAAGGATACACAAGCATATTTTCATCGATGGAGAAACTATTATGTAAACATACAAAGTTTGAATGGACATTAGAATTCCAAATATCATTTACTAATCTTAAAAAAAGTTTAGTAACAATGATTATTTTAGTTTTTCCTGACTGAAAGAAGCCATTCCACATACATGTGGATGTTTTTCGTATTACAGTAGGAGTTGTCTTAGTGTCATAGGATGGTGGGTTGGATCATCCCATACACTTTTCCAACAAGAAACCATCAACATTAGATAAAAACTATATGACTATAGAAAGCAAGGATTTAGCTACGGTTTTTGGCTTATAAAATTTTAGACATTATATGTTGACCACACCATTTACGATTTTCACTTATCACTTGGCACTTTGATACCTAGTTAACAAGTCGATATTAGGATGATGGATTTACATGTGGATAATGATGTTTCACTAATTTTAATTTTGAATCAATGTGATTCTAGGTCAAGAAAACATGGGACCAAATCAACTAAGTATGCTCTAAAATGGGGAAGAACCAGATGAAATATAGGATGAATGTCTAGATGCACACTTGTTAGTGATGTTATGATCCCTAAAAATATGGAATATATCTTGAAATTTCTTGAACAAGGAACATTTCCTATGCACTATGATGAAAGGGATAAAAATCAAATGGTCACATGAACCATTTCATGTAGTCTCATTAATGGATTTCTATATAAAACTGGAAAGGATGATGTACTACGTAGAGTAGCTTTAAACATGAGAGACCACAGCTTCTTCAGGAAGCACCTCATGTAGTCATAGGATTTCACTTTGTAGGATAAACTACTATGAGGAATATACTACACAATAAACTTTGGTGGCTAAATTTGTTTGAGGATGCACATAGGGTGGCCAAACATTTCAATGTTTACTAAAGAATTAGAAAACTTAATATATAGGATGAGATGTCATTGGTCCCAATGCTAGTGGAATAACCATTTGAACAATGAAGAATTAACTTTTTAGGACTTATAAATCCACTGAGAAAACTTAATCATACATAATATATCATTACTGCAACTGACTATTTTATGAAATTGATGGAATCTATTGTGACACCAATCTGCAATATGAAGGATGCTACTAAATTCTTGTATGAGAATATCATAAAAAAATTTAGATGTCCAATAAATTTGGTTAGTGATAGAGGTACATGCTTCCTCAATTTCACAACCAAGTTTCTCACCAAGGATTTTATGATATTGCACCACAAGAGCATTACTTATCATCCATAAGCAAATGGACAAGCTAAGGCTTTAAACAAAGTATTGAGTAAAATACTAAAAAAAATATGCAATGTTTAAAGGTATGATTTGGAGGATCATATTCATATATTTTTTTTTGAATACAAGATGAATTACAAATATGCCACATGCTTCACTCCCTTTTATATTGTTTATTGTCTTGAGGCAATTATCCCTATGGAGTACATTGTTCCTAATCTATGCATTACAATGATTATGAGGTTGTGTGATCAAGATTATCTAAAATAAATATTGATGGATTTGGTCAAAATGGAGGAAAATAAACAAAGGGACAATGGATTAAATACATTAACAAGTTAAGTCAAAAATTATGGCATGATCACAACTTATGATCTAAGCAATTATATCCTGAGCAAGAAGTATTACTTTATGAGAGAAAATTCAACGTATTTTTGGGAAAGCTACACATTAGATGAAAAGTACCCTATATTATTCATGATGTTTCACAATAGGTTGTATTTGTTTTATAATATTTATAGGGAACCATTTTACCAGGGTGTATCAATATATATAGGTTTAAGCGTTATTGCTTGTAATCTCTATCATGCATCATTGTAAATGAGAGATGGTGCTGAGTAACACCATGTAGTTAGGATTTTATTTAATTTTTTTTTTTTTTTTTTTAAGGGTTAATGTGTTTTTATATTTTTATCTTTATATCACAACACATGGGACTAAATTTTTTGATATTCAACATCATAAATTACAATCGTTATGTGTAGGTTACCTGAAAAGAAAAAAAACTAGTCGCTGAAACATGGTGGTCAATAATTAAGTTTTAGAATAGGGTGATGAAAAGATAGGTATAATGAAAGTATGAAAGTGGTCATTCATAACCATTAATGATGATGTACTTGGGAGGTTGCATCTTTCTCGAAGCAGATCTTGTGATAGAATGATATTCACAAGTAGAGATAGTGAAAGAACATTCATGAGAAGAGATTATGTAGAAGCATAGAAGTATGACATGTTTAATATCATAGTAAAAAGAAGTTGAGGATATATATCATTCATTTTTTGAGTGCCCATCCTAGTTTTTATTTATTTAAAACACCAAGTGTAAAGGAAGGGACGTGGAGAAGTTGGTTTGAGTCATTTATAGATAAGTTTAGAAAACCTAGTGCGGAGACAAAAAAATCCATAGATAAGAAGAGGTTGGAATAAGTTGGATTTAATTTCAAGGATAGTTTTAAAACACTAGTAAAATTTTCATATAATCCTATAGTCATAGTTATGAGTGTGCATCAGTTAGTTTTAGCCATTAAAAGTATCCCAAATATGTAGTTCAATCCAAGCATGTTTATTATGCTAAAATAATATGGGTCTACAGATCTTGAGCAGTATCTATTAACCTACAACATGAAGTGGAAAGTTAGGGGACTAACTTTTGATGATGTAAAGAAGTGAGACTCATAGTATATTCAACAGTTTGTACTTTGGAATGCATTTTCAAGAAAGATGTTAATGTTCTAGATATCCAATAAGTTAAAGTGAAGTTAGTGGAAAAAATTAAAATGAAAAAGTATATAAGTTAGACTACTTAGGACCTAAATAAAATTTGGTAGTAGAGTGGAGAATATGTGTGGGACTATGATCATATATTCTTAGATGTGATGAATACAGGGTAATACTATGAGAATCTAGGGAGGTTCAATACATGGTGGCTATAAATCCAAGCCATGATAAATTCATAGCCAAGGTTACCCCAATGCATGATGTAGTATCTGGGATAGCATACATTAGTGACCAAATTATACAATCGCACACAAATCACGGTATATAAATTACTCAAAGCAATAGCCTTGACACTACTATTCTTCATCTCTAAGTTGGATGTGTAGGCAAAAGTGTTGATACATAAATATCTCCCAGTCAGATCTATGCAACCTTTACAGTCCATGCCCATAGGTGAAAAATAACTAGTTAAACCACATGCACAACCTTAATCAAAATTATAACAAAAATCACAAGAAAAACCATAGGAAACACTACAACTAATAGAATCTCTAACATAGGTGGATAATGGAAAGTGGAAGGCACCAACATGATGAGCTTCACCACCACCATTGAAAAAGAGGACTTGACATAGAAAGTCTTGACTCAAAAACAAAAATGTTCCAAATATCGTAGATGAATATGACTTAGCATAGCATTGATTTAAAGATCAAAAAGTTTTATAGTCCATACTTGTAAACATTAGTGATGAGGAATATGAGGAGGAGGAGGATAAATAATTTTTCTTTTGGAAAGTAGTGTGCACTTACTAGATACGAAATCAAGTAAGGCAAGACTTATGGGTAGACATTAACCAACTTCCTTATTATATCATTATTGATACTATAGGTGAAGAAGTGGCTAGATAATGATTTTAGGCCCAACTATTTCAAAAAGGTCCAACTACATGATCCTCTACTATGTAAGAAGAAGAACTACCAGCATAAGAAATCCCAACACCACCTTTTTTGTTTAGACCTTATATGTATGAAATAACTTAAACCTCTCTAATGATCAAGGATACAATGGTGTTTTTAGAACTGACCAAAAATAGTGGTGTTTAACAATCACAAGAAGCACAACCATAAACACAGGCCTAGGCTGCAAAGAGGCAAAAGAAAAGCCTCACTCCACCTCCAACCTCTAAAAAGAAGACAACTACACAAGATACTATTTTGGAATCATATTTTTCAAAATATTCTAAGTTAGTCATAGTACTAGAATAATCTACCCCCATGGATGTACCTGAATAAACTATCTTACCACATCCAAAGCCACAATACGAAGTTTCACAAGAATAAAAAGATACATCTAAAGCATAAAAGTAGGCTATGAGGAAGGAGAAGGAAGAGAAGAAGAATAAGTGGAGGAGGAAGCTAGAGGTGAAGTACAAGGCTACTAAGGAGGAAGAGTAGCACAAACAACAAGTTATAGAAGAGAAATGTAGAAATAAATTCAAAGAAGTAGAGGCTCAAAAATAAAGAGTCAAAGAAGTAGAGGCTAAAAATAAGAAATACAAAGAAATAGATCTTGAAATAAGAGAGATGATGAAGTATAGGCCAATAATAAAGCATAGGAAGAAGTGGTAAAGAAACAACAATTAGTGTAAGATATGCAAAAGAATAAAACACAAGCAATGTAATTATGAGGGCTCAGGTAGAGCAAAAGGCTAAGTAAGAAGTTTAAGAGAAGGAAGATAAATCCAAAGCTAAGGCTACAATATAAGTTAAGGCTAAAAATGAAAGATAAGCTAAGGCTAAAGCTGAAGTAGATTCTAAACCTAAAGCTAAGGCTGAAGCCAAGGCTAAGGATAAAGTCAAAGTTAAATCAAAGTAGAGGGACAACCATTTGTTCATCAAACTCTTGTAAATTTTTTAGTCCTAAAAAACACTTGGTTTTCCTAACTTTCCTATCCTAAAGGAGTTCAAAACTTTCACCCATAAAATGCTTTAAAAGGTGCAATTTTGATGACTGAATGATAATTATTATTGTATGAAAATTCCACCAGGTGGAAGTAATCTTCCAATTGGTATTGTTTATCCATGACATGAATTCTTAGCATGCATTCAATAATAAAATTCAACCATTTAGTTTTACCATTCATTTCCAAGTGGTATGTTGAACTGAAGTTTAGTTTAATGCCAAATGTAGCCATTAAAATCTACCAAAATTGGGAAGTGAACACCGCATATCTATTAGAGATAATTAATTTTAGTACATCATGTAAATGAACCACTTATTTTATAATGATGGAAAAATAATCTATAATGTTACCTGATATAAAGTGAGAAACTTTTGTTAATTTATTATTCACAACTAGGATTGTATCATGCCTATCCAAATATTTAGGCAGTCTTGAAATAAAATCCATTGATAGCATAACCCATTTATTTTTAGGAATTAGATGAGGATAGATAAATCCTTCAAGATGGTAGTGTTCATCATTAACACACTAGAATTATAAACATTTGGCCATAAAATTAGCCTCATCTTTCTTCATGTCTGGCCAAAAATATAAAATTTAAGCTCTTGTGTCATTTTTGTGACACCTGGATAGGAAAAATAAGGTACCACATGCAATTTATTTATAATTTGCTCCCTCGAATTCCCTGAGTTAGGAATATAAATTCTGGGTTTATGTCTTAATAGACCATCTAGATCCACATAAAAATAAAAATAGACTTTTCAAATCCCAATTCAGTATAGATTTTTAGGTATTCTAGATCTAATTTTTGTTGTAATAACACATAATTTCTAAAATTTGATTTCAGAATGGACATAGCAACAATGCAGGTTCTCCTACTTCGAGCATCAACTACTTGACTCTCCTTCTCTTTCACATAATTAATATTAGTGTAAAAATTACTAATAAATTCTAACCATCTTCTTTGCCTTGCATTAAGATCATCCTAAACAAACAAGTGCACAAGACTTATATGGTCATATTTCTATTGTAAAATGCTTTCTCAATAGAAAATGCTTTAATTGTTTCAATGCATGGATGCCAACATCTAGCTCAAATAATGAGTTGGGTAGTTCTGCTCATGAGATTTAATATTTTGAGACTCAAAGGCAACTACCTTTCCCTCGAGTCAGAACAATGCCAATACCAATCTTACAAGAGTCAACCCATATTTCAAAAATTACATTTAGGGTTTGGGAATGACAAAAGTAGGAGATGAATTTAACAAATATTTCATATTTTATAAAGCTGTTTCATACTTTGTAGTCCAATCAAACTTCTTTCCCTTCTTTTGTAAAGAATTTACATGGTTTATAATTCTAGAAAAGTCTTGTATAAACCTTTTATAATAATTGGCTCACCACTTGAAGCTTCACACTTAATGCACATTCTTAGGAGTGGGGTATTAATTAGTGGTTACAATATTTTCAAGATCCACTATAAGACCATTACTATAAATTACATGTCCCACATAATGAATTTATATTTTATAGAAGGAACACTTGGATATTTTACCAAATAGCTTGTGATATCTCAAACCTTATAACACCATTCTCAGGTGTTGTTCATGTTCCTACCCATTCATTGAGTAAAATAACATGTCATCTAGGAAAACTAAGACAATTTGGTCCAAAAAATCTTGGAAAACATTGTTTATCAAATTCATGAAAGCAACTAGTGCATTGGTTCAGCTAAAGGTCATAACCATAAAATAATAGTTTCCATACCTTGTTCTGAAAGTAGTTTTATGAACATCTTCATCTTTGATATAGAGTTGTTGATACCTCGAATGAAGATCTACCTTATAAAATAAAATGGCTCCCCTTATTTGATCAAAGAGATAATGTATCCTTAGAATATGATACTTATTTTTAATGGTGACCTTATTCAACATTCGATAGTCAATGCACAATTTGAGAGTCCTTGGTATTTATTTTTAACAAAGACTACCAAAGCTCCCTAGGGTGACACACTAGGTTATATCATCCCTTTATCTAATAGTTCTTGTATATGAACCTTAAGTTCTCTTAGATACACTACATTCATTTGGTAAGGTTCATTGGATGTAGGAATAGGTTTAGGAATTATATTGATTTCAAAATTTCCCTTTTAGGAGGCAATCTTGGTAGCTCTTTGGGAAACACATTAACAAATTCTTATAGGATAGGGTAGTCTTGAAGAGCAGATTTTATTTCTTCAAATACTTCACTTAATTTGATATCATAGATCTTTCATCCTTTTCTTACATTTATTTTAAGTTTTAAGGCTGAAAGTATCCTTTGAGTTGAGGGATTAGTGATTTCTTGGATCACTAAAAGTTTACCACCTTCATCTAGACATTGAATATTTTTATTATAGAAATTGATCTTGGATTGATGCTTCTGTAACTAATCCATACCTAAAATAAGATCATAGGATCCTAATGGTGCAAGAAATAGGTTTACATGGGTCTTAAAAACTCATAGATCAAGCTCAGCCTATTTAAGACATTTTGAAAAATCCACTTTTTTCTGGTAACAAATTCTACCTCCTATCCTACTCTAATTATAGAAGGTTTAGTTTTAAATTTTAATGCACTTATAGGAGAAATCAAACTATTTGTTTCTCTTGAATTAATTAAATTTTTGAAAGAAAAACCTAAAATTATACCTTAATTTTGATTACAATGGATTAAAATTCTACATTTATGTTGTCCAAAGCTACATAGACCTTGTGATTTGAGGCATGGTTGCCTTGTAGTCTAGGGTATAACTTATGGTAATTGTTTTCACTAGATTCCTAACATGTTACAATAGTTTTAGGTAGTATAGGGACTGTATTAGCTAATGTGGCAAGTCCACTAAAAGTTTCATGTTGTTGACTAGTATTTTCAATACTCTTCTTGGCAAAAGCATGAGTTTTTGGACCTTGGTTGTTATCCTAAAATTTTCATGTATAAATGTAGTTCTTTCCAAAAGTCTTTTTCTCATCACTTTCTTGAAATTTTTTCTCTTCAAAGGGATTTTTGAATTAAATTTGTTTTGGCACATGTTTTTCCTATAGTCTTGCCTTGCCTTTTGGTGAGACATCTATTTTTATTTAGCACGATGTGATAATTCTAGAGCAACAACTCATGTTCATGGGTTAGTCATGTTTAAATCATGCATGAGCACTTCATTCAAGCCCAACTTGAACTTATTAACCTTAGGTTCCTCATCCTGCATGTAATTCACATGATGAAAGAGATCTAGAAACTTGTTTTCATATTTTGAAATTGTCATAGTTCCTTATTTTAGTAACTGAAATTCTATAATTTTTTTATTTATAGATACTATTTGGGTATCTTTTCCTAAACTACCTCTCAATTTTTTACCATGAAATATTCATGGAATCATTACCCTTAAGGTAACACAAGTGTTTCCACCATAAGGCAATATCATCTATCGACTAGTAAGCCCCTATAAGAGTTTTTATGTTGGAACCCATATTATAAAAAGTAAAGTATTAATAAAATTTTGATCCAAAACTCAAGAGATTTGGTTGAAAGATAATTCACAAAACAAGAATAACACAATTTTTATAATGTTATCTCTAAGAAGAGATGTTTTATTGGTCAAATTTACAGATCCAAACATATGCCTATCTCTGAGAAGAGATGTATGATTTCCTTTTCAGGTTACATCTTCATTTATACATATATTTAAGGTAGGTGGATGATGTGGAAGGTCACCAATATCGATGGATATTAAGTGGTTCGACTTCCATGATTCATAATAATACAAAACTCAAGGAATTACTATTTTGAGAAACTTACTACTTTTAGAATACACTACTAAAATTGAAATTTGGGGCACTTCCATTTGGTTTTTAAGGGTCAAAACCCACAAAGCAAATCTTTGTTCCATTTCATGCCATTCCCCTCATTACTATCTTTCTAACAATTCAAATGGAGAGTCAAACTGAGCTATAGTGTAAAAGTTATGGCTCCCAGAAGTTCTACCACCAAGTGGGGTAGAACCATCACCTAAATTATCACTTAAAATTTTGCTTGGATCATTCCTCCCTCCTTGAGATGCAATGGTCCCCATTGCATCAAGATTTGTCATCAAGTTTGGTGGTTATGTTTTGATTTGATTCTCGATGCATACTTGGAATGGACTATGCTTTGTGGAGCTATGTAAGGCCCAATTATTCACCATTTATGTCTGACCATTAGTCTATGGATGGAATGCCATGAACTTCTTCAGCTTGGTATATATTTGCTTCTATTTTTATGTTGTTTGTATAGTTAGGGCTGCAGCATTGGCCCTTTTGGATTTATGTGGCTTGACCACCATGAGAATGAATTTCTTAGCACTAATCAGGGGATAGATGTAGAAGGCAGTACCTCTAGTACCCTGTAAAATTATGTTCCAAGAGTGAGGGTGATCCTTTGAGTTCTTGATTCATAGATTCCATATTGATCATATATGAATGGCTGACCAAAGAGTACATTGCAAACATCTAGATTAACCACATCACGTAAGACCTCATCTTAGAAAGCTTTTATTACATATGAGAGAAGACATTGGTGGGTGACACAGAGGTTTCTCCTTGGACTCAACCATCTAATACTATATGGTTTTGGGTGAGGCTTCATGGATAAATTTAGGATTTTCACAACATTAGCAAAGATTAAATTTTTTTGACCCCCACTATCAAGAATGAAATGCAAAGGCTTACCTTTCACCCATAACTTAGAGTGAAACAACCTTTCCTTGTCATATAGCCTCTCCTCATGGGTTTATGATGAAGTTAAAATGAAATCAAGTTCAACATCTACAATATATTCTTCATCTTCTTTGACTGCAGGGTGTGTATGAGGTAGAGTAGTAGATGTTAAGGATTATGACTTAGAAAGCAGGGACTTGATGGCTCAACATTCTTCATTGGAGTGAGTTCTAGATTTGTGGTAATCATACCATTTCCTAGTCTTCCCTTCCTTTTTCTTCTAATTTTGGACTCATGTTTGACCTTATTTGTCACTTTTGTATTTTGAATGTTGACTCTTCATATTCATTCTTCTATGCTTCTGCTCAATCTTCACCATGAACTTGTATGCCTCACCAAGGGTTTCCAAATTGAAGATTTCCATCTCCCCCCATATATACCATTGTATTCCACCATGATATTTGATAACATTGTGTTTCTCACTTTCTTAGATGCCCAATCTCATAGATAGAGAATGAAAAATGTAAGTGTAATCTTAAACAGATTATTCTTTGGTAAAGTTGTTGCCACTCTATATATAGATAATCATATGCTCCAATGGGGTAGTATTCTTCCTTTACAGCTTCTATGAAATCATCCCAGGTAGGTTACACCTCAAGTCCAATATCATATGTAATAAATCTCTTCTTATACACTTCCCACCAATTTTTGACAGGCAATGATGCTTTCAAAAGAGCAAAAGTGATATTCTCTTTATCGGCGAATTTATTTATAGAAAAATAGGAAGACAATTGATCCAACCCATTTTCTACTGCATCAACATTTATTTTTCTTCAAATGTATGGATTTCAAAATTCACCTGAACCTTGAAGGGTGTTGGGGCACTAAAAATACGTGGGGGTACAGATGAGGAGCCAAAATTTCCCATTGAGATTTGTTGAAGAATTTGGGAAAATTGTTGTAGCATCTACGCTTACTACTATTAGAGGGATTCATTCACCATTTCCTTTAAAGGATTAAATTTCTTGGTGTTGTCCACCATTTGAGGTTGTTTGGAGTGAACAGTGGATAGTATGCTAGATCTTGTATTTTCCACCCAAGCTTCTTGTAGTCTGACCCCATCCTCAGAATCATGCACTCTTAAGACAAACTAATCTGATACCACTAATCAAAAACTTAGGAGCTTTGATTGAAATATAATTCAAGAAACAATAATCACATAATTTTAATAATGTTATCTCTGAGAAGATATGTTTTATTGATCAAATTTGCAGATCCAAACATATGCCTATCTCTGAGAAGAGATGTCTGATTTCCTTTTCAAGTTACATCTTTATTTATACACATTTTTAAGGTAGGAAGAGGATGTGGAAGGTCACCAATCTCAAGGGAGATTAAGTGGTTTGACTTCCATGATTCACAATAATACAAAATTTGAGGAATTACTATGTTTAGAAACTTACTACTTTTAGATTACACTACTAAAATTAAAATTTGGGCACTTTCATTTGGTTTTTAGGGGTCAAAACACACCAATAAAATCTTGGTGCCATATCATGACATTCCCCTCATTATTATCTTTCCAATGGTTCAAATGGGGACTCAAACAAAGCTATGGTGCAAAAGTTATGGCTCCCAAAAGTTCTGTCACCAATTAGGGTAGAACCATCACCCGAATTGTCACTTGAAATGTTGCTCGAATCAAAGTTAATCATTCATGCCTTAGTAACATCCTTGATATCTCCATAAGAGAACATGGGAGGAGGAATTTTTTTTAGCTCTTTATTTATGGGATCCATAATGTCTTGTTGTCTTGGATTCTCATCATGAGACTCTCTTTTTTATACCCACCTTCTTGCAAATTTTCCAGGTGGACCAATCTTTGGCCATACCCTTCCATTTGTACTTGTATATTATGAATTGAACCAAGGATTTCATGGAGAACAACATTCTATTCCTTAGGAATTTTATCACCAGGGTTATCCTTATCCCCAACATTGGTGCTATCATGATCATGATTATCTATCAGGGCGCTTTTGGCATTCCAAAATTCTTGGTTTGTTCTAGTTCTTACCATCCTGAGAAATATTAAACACATTTTTAGGTAATTTTTTCACAAAATTTTATTTTAAGCTTAATAAAGACTTTGATACCACATATCATAACGCCAAATATCAAACTAACATAAAACTTAACTTATAGGGTTATGTGAACATATTCCAATAATAAGCCAATCAACTAACAAAGTTTAGTGATAATTAATTACTTAAACAACCTTAAATATATATGCTTATATGCACATTCCAATAAATGTTCCAAGTATGCATATTGTTATTAAATCTCTTTAGTTAAGGAAGTTTAACTAGTGATAGCAGTCCCTTAGACAATTTAGAACAACATGCAAAAATATAGAGTTAGTCCATAATTCAAGAAATAATAAAAGTATCTTAATTCCTTATGTCATGGTCTATAACAATAGTAATTAATGCTTAAAATAACATGTATTTACTTAATCATATATTTTTTTCAAAGGGTGATGCTTCAACTTGATCACTTAAACAAATTATAATTTTGAACTCCATATTAGTGTCTTAAACAAGAAATACTTTAATTTTCCTCTTGATCATTAGACGAGTGAGCCTTGGCCCAAGGCCTAAACATATGCCACCTTCACTCATAAAGACAATAATTTTTTATAAATATGTTATTTTAATTTAATAATTAACATGATTGATTGTGAAATAATGGTGCAGGTCTACCATGCCACTTGAATAGTTTGTCACCATCTAGTTGATAGTGGACTATTCATTCATGGATTTCTATATTTTGACTACCCTTATTCATGAATGATTAAAAAAAATCATATCCATATCATATATATATTACACAATTGCATGAATTAAGGATTTAAAGGTTGATTATATTAAAACATAACATTTTTGGTCCTTACAATAGGACTTCAAATATTAATCCAAAATTATTTTCGACTTAATAAAGCAAAATAAATCCAATTTAGTATTATAATGGTTTTTATTAGATTTTATGCTTTACTCTACATAATTATCCCTAAATGGGTACGTGACTAATGCAAAAAGTTAACTCAAATGTTAAAGAAGTAAGAAACATTAAAGTGCTTAAGGAAAAAAACATAAAGTAATTCAATTGTAGCTATTTATTTTGAGTATGAAACTTAACCCTTAGTTAAAATAACACTTTTATAATAAGGAATAATTGAATAATACTCTTATCAATTTGAAATTCAATAACAAACTGATCGAGAAACCTTATAGATATACAAGCTATGGTTCATTCTTTTTAAAATGAGATCATTCATCGTAATTACTGCCCTTAAAACACCAAGCATTAACCTTATGAATAATTCACACAAATTATGTCAATTACATATTTAGTCAAAATAGTTGACTCATCCTTTATTATATTTTAAATTGAAAGGAAACTATAATGCCCATATGAAATATGAGTCACTTATATATGTCGCAGTTCAATTTTTAACACACCATCACTATTTCTTATATCCTATAAATATTTTATAGTCTTTTTAATCCCATAAATAAACATAATATAATAAATCTAAGATATAATTAACCTCAACTTATGCAAGAATGAATCGACTAATTCATCAAATTAGAAGACCATTTTTAAAACTCATCAAGACTGCAAGTTGAACATATAAAATATAGTATGTGAATGGATATATTATTGATGAGTGGCTTTTAATTACTTATCATGAATATTACTATTCAAGTTTCAAAATTTTGACATTGATCCCCATGAACACATAATTAAATATTTATTCAAGTATAAAAAATATATGAAAATTTAATTAACACTCCTTGAATCCCCCTTTTATACTCATTTAAATCATAAAACAAAGACTATAAAAGGTCATCAACCAATTTTTATTTTTATAAGTCATTTCTACAAAATTCACATTTAGCAGTCAAAGATTGCTTAGTGAAAAAATTAGTACTTTTCCCAAATAGTTGTTACAATAGAAATATATACATACAAAATCAATCTAAATAATTGTTAATAAAAGAGCAATAACAACATGCCTAAACTATCTCAATCAACCATGTCCTTAACAAGCAAAGATCTTATTGTAAATTAATTTAAAACTCACGTTTATGCAAACATATAGTTTGAATCTTAAATCTACATGTTTATTTATGTAAATTCATTTCCGTAGGATTCATATAAACCACTCAAGAATCCATAAAATGCACAATAATATTCATGCTCCTTCAAAACTGGTTTGATATAGCAAAACTATGAAGAGACCAAATACAATAAGTAAAAGAGTTTCTAACATCATACTTATAATGAATTAATCAACCATGTTTGAATAATCCAAAACTTATTAATACAATAACTATACAATAGTTAATACTAACTCAATCTTGATCCTATTCAAACATAATAATAACCATCAAATTCAAAGTAACAATAAATTAGGGTTTATCCCATATAAGTTCAAATCTTTTGTGAACCATAGGATAATCATAAACAATATAAAAACATCCTAAAACTAACCTTACAATTGCTCAAGTACATATACAATCACCATTTATGTCAAATAAAACCTTCATCACAATGAGGAGAAGAATTAAATATTCATGTGAGAATAACCAATAAATTGGAGCAATAAGTAGGTACACTACTAGTCCTAGAATCCATTCCATTTGTAATGAGCCCATCCATAAGTGAGTGCATACCCATGCCAACCATCAATTGGAGAATGGAACATGCACTCAAAACTAAACCCAAAACATATAGGCATACATTTAAGGTGAATTATGAATGAGATCCTGAAGAGGTTAAGGGTTTCAATAAAGGAGGTACATAGATGACCCCCCCCCCACCCAAAAATATATATATATATATATATAAAACACTACTTAACCAAGGGTTAGACAGAATCCAAAACCAATAATACACCATTATACCATTGCATACAAAATGAAAAAATAATGCCAAATTCAAAATATAAGCAAACAAACATAATCAAGCAATTTACACATAAAAACCAACTTTTATAGTTCATTTATATGTTATCTAAGGGTAGGATGTAAATTTTAGCCTCAATTAAACTAGAATATCCTTGGCCACCATTAAAACCCAATGGAGGTTATTACAATAATTATTTACATGCACTTCCTACTTACTTTCTATTTAAATTAAAACTCACATTTAACTTTGCATAAAAATCCAAGTGACTTACTTGTTTTACTTATAGAATGCCATGGCCACCAAAACAACCATATCCTTTTTCTTATTTCTTCATTTTTTCACATTTTCTCTAAGATTTTTTGTGTTTGTTTTAAAATTATTCCTACATATTCCATTTACACCCATTTATTAATTACAAACTAAATTTCCAACTAGGTGAGTAACCCAATTCCTCCCAACTATAACTCATGTTAAGTGTTTAAAGAAACCTAATTCCACCGTGGAAATATTTGTGCACAAAAATGAAAATGAGTTATAACCCTAGTTTTTTACCATGAAAAATACACTTGAATTCTAACATGTATCAAGTGATTTCCATCATTCTATAAAACCCAAATCAATGATTGTGTCTATAATGTTAATTATGCACAAACATAATAATATCTTTGTGGTATTCTAAGTCTAAGGTGACTAATAATACAAATTATCATAGCCTAAGTCCCATGGACTTACCACCACTTCTTTCCATGTTCCTAAGTCCTTAAGACTTAACACATTATCATGACAATGTTATAATATGGATTCAACTACATTTTCCTAGTCCAACGACTTGGGACTTCAAGATGAATGGATGCAAGATCTTTTAAATAGTTATAGGTCCAAATGACATTTAACAACCACATGAAATAATTTCCTTTATCTATAGTTATAAAATTTGAAACCAATTCACTTTATACTACAAGATCACTAGTGTTATAATGATAAATGTTCCTTTTAAATAAAAATCCAGATTGTTTTTGGAAAAATAGAGAAGGTAAAATAAAAACTACACCAAACAATAATAAATTACAATCAACCAAAATAAAAGAGTGAACTACACAAAACTCAAAAATATCAATGCAAGATAGGTATGAACACAAGGATCAATCAAAAGGTTCAAGGATTCTTGGTTTTGGGATATCATTCATTTATACATTCACACACACACACACACACCTTATGTTTGCAACTGCACAACATGTTTCACTTTTTGACCTAGCTTATATAGAGGCAACATCTGCAGTCATACAAAATGACATCAATAGTATATGTATAGTATACTATGAAATAAATCAAGTATGACATTCAATTTAATCAAAATAATAAGAATGAATCATCAAAATATAATGAAAAATTGTCATAGCTATTCAAGTATACTAACGCATCAGCCTAATGCTAATAATAATAATAATAATAATAATAATAATAATAATAATAATAATAATAATAATAATAATAGTATCAAGTAGGTGTGGTCATGACAAAAAATTTCTTGATTAAGGTTTCAAATGATAGATCCATTAGGGGGTGGACCCCTAACCCCTAAAAAAAGGTTAGGGTAAGAATTTTTAAGGCATCAATATATAATCATGGGGTTAGTTTTGTTATACATGATTCAGATGGAAAAGTGCTCACTTTTGAGGCCACTTTTATTGGCATAAATTTTTAAAAATGAAAAAGTAGAATGTCTTATTATTGGTCTAATGATATAAGGACTATGATGAAACCTAGTGGAGATAACTCTAATTGAGATCTAGATGTGTTATGTGCATATGTAGAATCTATATTAGATCATATTTAGAGAATATTTAGAGATCAAGAGAGATAGAGAGATAACATGGAATAATCATAATAAAGATGTGTGCCTGTCAAGCTTTATTCCTCAAGTAGAATGGTCAATAAGTATATGTTTACTCGCACTTCTTCACTAATAATTCTTCTCTTATGAAATGGTGGGAAATGAAATTATATATGTAGGCAAATCTTGCACTAAATCCTTCTAGGAATGTTGGCTGTACAGGGTCAACCCAGTCGACCCAGTGTGTTTTCAGAGATAAATCACTAGGTTTGTGTTAGGTCGACTAAAAGGATAACAAACCAAGAAAGTGAAAAATACCCTTGAACTGTACTAGGTCAACCTAGTTGACCTAATACAATCAATAGTCCAAAAGGATGTTAAGGTAAGAAAAGGAGGATAGAACAAGGAAAAAGACTAGAGGAGGTAAGAATGAGAAGAAAAATATTAGGTTAAATGGTTTTAGGAGACAAGTGTATAGATGGAAAGTGGTAAAAGTGACAACAATCTTAAGAAGCACTGATGGTCTGCCCACCCCTTTTCTGGTGCACCCCTTAAGGCATTCACTCAAAGAGAGTGAGACTCGATAAGTTTTTACAAGATACAAAGTGTTATTAATCAATAAAAGTTTGAAAATATTGTGTGTGTATATATACCCCACTCAAAGCTCATCATGTGTCATGTAAGTGTAACACAAGATGGTGCTTTGAGATAAAACATGATAACACACAATGTTGATGCTAAGTAAAGTGAAGTAAGAATAAAATAAGATAAATAAAAGGAGTGAATTGAAAAACACATACCTTTGACTTACCTTAGTGTTGTAGATAAATAAGTAGACTGAAATATATGAACCTATAGAAGTTAATGCAAAAAATAGCCAAAAATCAAAAAAATTGTAAGATAGGTATATGATAGTGAAAAATAATCTCTATGTCATCACAAATCTAATGCATTTTATGGTTTACAGAATGGGTGAGCAAAAATAAAGATATAAGCAAAACAAGGAATCTACATGACAATAATTGAAGAATTTGAATTGTTATAGGTGTTTTTAAATAAGGAAAAAGACAAGTCATTTGTTATTGTAATTTGTGAGAGAGAATAAAAAGAGATCTGGAGA
The DNA here is from genome assembly GCA_037957365.1 of Torreya grandis. Taxonomy (NCBI): domain Eukaryota; kingdom Viridiplantae; phylum Streptophyta; class Pinopsida; order Cupressales; family Taxaceae; genus Torreya; species Torreya grandis. The sequence goes on from JARHVA010000544.1 coordinate 2,536,425, forward strand.
GAAATACAAGCTAGGATGGCGAGGAGACAACATACGAGGTGAGGAGGAGCTCCAGAGGTGGAAACAAGTGCACTATAGGTATGCAATTAAGAATCTCAAACTAGTTTTTAAAATTTGTATTGAATTAAGTGAATTTTTAGTAATTTTTAATTTTAACCATTTTTAGATGTCAAAATGAGGCAAAATTGGATTCTAGGGGTAGAAAATAGGAATATGGGAAATGGGTTTAGAGGGATTTAGTCAAAAATCAAGAAAATTACACTCTTTCAAGAAAATGCAAGGGGTCGATAGGCAGAAAGCACTAGGTTAACCCAGTAGACCCAGTAGGCTAGAAAATAAGCATAATCCATAGTGTTGACCTAGTAGGTATGGGTCGACCCTGTACATTATGTAGGCTAAAGGCCTAGTTTAGAGTTGTCAGGTGGTTTGAAAGGTCTAGAATGAAAACTCAACACTAGGGAAGTGAAAATAAGGGGGTTGACTTAGATTTTTGAGTCAACCAAGCAAAAAAGATTAAAAAAAATTGGTCAAACTAGTTTGACCAAAGGGCTAGAATGATATGAAAAATTGTGCAAAAGGTTAAAAGAAGGCTAAAATGGCCCAAAATGACCAAGTAAGGTTAAGAAGGACCAAGAAGGATAAAAGTAAGCTAAAATGAATCAAATGAAGTAATGTAGGCTTGTTTTTTCTTGTAAAAAAATGTGTTTTGACCATACATGACATGAAAGAACTGATACATTCTTTGTTGTTTCTTGGGTGTAGGGATGATGAAGATTTTGGAGACTTGTGGATGTGACATGGTTACTAAATATATTAGATAGGTTATTAGATGGAGATAGGGCTAGACTAGGATCCATAGGTCTAGGTGGGATAACAAAGATGTGCTAGATCCCTCTCAGTGCTAACCTATTAATAATGTTCCTCAATTATTGGGAATGATTGACTAACACTTTCAGATGGGAGGTGGATGGGGATATAGTAGAGGTTGATATCATGCTAGAGGATGTCCATGCCATCCTGAGGCTATCTATAGTAGGAATGCAGGTGACCATAGGGATACTAGATAGTCTAGAAGAGAGGAGAGTCTTAGCCATGTGGGTTATAGGCTTAGAGATGATATTACCAAGTAGGAAAGTGAGTATGTTTGATGTATATACATTATAGACTCTAGATATATATAAGGCTTTGATAGGCCTTGTGACATAGCCACAAGTTTGATGACAAGGTACCACTATTCATGATAGCCTTAAGCAGGATGATATTAGAGGAGAAAGTTATATATGACCTAGGCTTAATCATCTGGGTCCAATTGGTAAATAATATGTATGAGATATTGGTCAGAGGGTAGAGGACCATGGGGTTGATCATATTTTTGATAGCTTGGATCTATGAGAGGTTTCTTATGTACTAGCCAGATGGGTTACCCCATGTAGTCAATGACATGTTACCTCAGGTGAGGAGATGGAGGGAGGACTAGGTAGCATGAGTTATGCCCCACGTGTTAACATTGTAATCAGTGAGATGTATAGACATTGTATGGTATCCATATGAGTACATAATAGCTACATGGGTGAGTTGGGACATAATTTCACCAACAATAAAGAGGATAAAGGTTATTAGACACTATTTCTAGTGGTGAGAGCCACATCTAGTGGCATGGGTGCTAGGGAAGATGGGTCTACCTCATTTGGTGACATTGATATTAATGCTTAAGTAGTGGGATCATTATGTGAGGGAGCCATAAGGGAAGAGAGGACTGAGACCACTAGTAGTGATGCTGACACTGAGGCCACATTAAGAGTGACCATAGATTGGTCAAGCATGATGAGGATCTAATCAAGAGGATAAGGATGTGGAGGTAGAGATACCAGATGTATCACTACAATGTCTACATTGATATGAGTAGTGTCCATTGAGGACATGAAGCCAATGGAGGTAGGATGTAGAGGAGAGAGTGGAGACTATTACCATCTTAGATGACCTCATAGGTGAGCTAGAGGAGATGATAAAGATACTTCTTAAACACAGGCTAAGACTGATATGAGTTATGATAATCAATTTTAAGCTGAGGAGGTGGCCTATAGAGGAGGTGCTAGGAGTCCATGCAGACATGGAGATTATGCTAGGCGGTCACACAAATGGTGAGACCATAGTATCTAAGACATAAATAGGTAAAAAGATGATTAATTTATTGCTTAAGTATTCATTTATAAGTAGAGATAAATATTATGAGATATTATAGTGATCTAATATCCATCTCGTGGGATTTTATAGATATAGGTGAGGATAAGGAGGAAATATGGGGGTCCCTAGTGAGAGGAGCACTCCATGACATTTTGGATGAGACTCTATAGCCATACAACCCCATTACATTAGAGGATCTGAGTGTATCATCTACCCCAGATCCAGGAAGTTGGTTCAAATTAGCTAGAGAGGTAGCAAGGTAGATATGGGTGTAGAAGGAGAGGATATATCCACTAGTAGTGATGGGTGTTGGGGAGATATAGGCATGGTATGCCCTATTAAATGAGAAACTAGAACATCTAGCTATAGTAGTGTAGATGGCAAAGATCTAGACCTAGCGGATGTAGTCACATATGTGGATAACACACCTACAAGGATAGGTAGAAGGATTGAGATCTTATATGGCCTCCTTATAGCATACCATTCAAAGGATTCAAACCAAGGCCTCAGTAGGTAGCATGGCTAGGCCATGAGATAGATAGGATGTGACCCAGCCATAGAGCTAGGGCATTGGATATGGTTGTATCAAACTCATGAGATGTATATATAGATCATTTTAACATATTTTTATTGGTTGTGTATGTTATCATCATTGTTGATTTTCATTCTTCCTTATGGTTGAGGTTGTGAATTCTTAGGATATATTTCTTTCTAGCACATGTATTTAGCTTTATTGTATATGCTATAGGAAATATATGAGATGTGTTTTATTTTCTAGAATTATGAAAGACACATTCATGGTTAAAAAATAAACAAGCAAAAAAGACTTGGAAAAATATAATCAATCAAGAAAATGCACTACATACTATTTTAAACTGGGAAATGTGTAATAACAAGAAATGACTAAGTATAAAGAACCAAGAAAAGGAAAAACAAGATGGTAAAAAGGAATTTGTTGTTAAACCAATGTGAAATATTTTTGAACCAAATTAAAACAACTAAAATCATACTAATATCGCATTGGGAAGTATGACAAACAAAATAATAAAATGGAAGGTATGTATAAGGGCTTAAATGGTAATAAAAACAAATTAATTAAGTTAATCAATCATACTAAATCATGTTAGGAAGTATAAAAGAAAAACAAAATTGCAAAAGATTGGTCTTAAATTGGTCATATTGATTCAAGCTTAGAAGTATGAAAATATCAAGAAATGGTTGAAATCTTACACGCACTCAAAAAACAAGAAGATAAAAATGCAAAGGAAAAATGAAGTAAGCATAAAAATACTAAATCAAGCTGGGAAACATGTCAAATGACGTGTAACTTTATAATTGATTGAATCTTATCTCAAATTTGACACATGTAATTTGGATGGTGACTTGGGTGTTGGAAATGTTTTTGAGGAGGGTCAGGGCCTATCCACAATCTTAGACTGCAACTCAATAAAGAGAACACCACTAGGGTGGAATAAAAAAGAAAATAAGGTAATAAAAGGATGTGGGTAATATGAAGGAAAAGATGGTAATTTTTGAAGATGGTTAGGTTATATTTATGATCGTATAATACAACTCATAAATTAAATCCCAAGGGGAGTGATTGGTAGACAAAAAAAAATTCTCATGAGGAAATATAAGGGAAATAAGGAGTGAAAAAGGGAGTGTAAAAATAAATATTTAGGCATATTATGACAAGACCTTAAGAGGAAAGAGGCATACTAAAGACATGAGAAGACACTAAGTGACTAGTGGTCATCTTTATACAAAGGAAACTTGTTCGCTATAGACATAAAGCATTGTAGGTAAATAAGTATGCTAATAAGATCAACTCATGAAGGTAGATTGGTATAAGGAAAATTAAAATGGACCTACCTTCCCATGATGCATTCCCCATTCTTTAGGACCCCTTACAGAGCCATCAGTTTACTATGAATATTAGGTACTTGCATGAGAAAGTAGGTAGCACTAAAATATTTTTTTATTATCCTCTTCTAATATACTAGCCTACCACACCCCAAAGGACCTTAGCTCTATCATGAGGTCAATTATGGAGTTTGAGATTTGACTAGAAGAAGGAGATGTGCTTTGAATCATGTCTTTTAGTGTGATTAGACTTTTAAGAATATTTTTGCCTTTTGATATCATTTACTTATGTGTAAATGATTTGGATTTTAACTTTATTTTGAAGGATTTTTAAGATTCCTTCTCCATACATATTTGTAATTACCAATCATGAGAGAGATAGTGATATACATAAATGAATTGTAGGATAAGGCTAAAGGAAGCTAAGTAACCAAAGACAAAGACTGACTAGGACACTTAGCCTTGACAATGAACTAGCTTGTGATCTCAAGTCTCAACTGTGTATATGCGTAGTTTGCAAAAAAATAAGGGAAATAGGAGATCCAACGTGGACTAATAAAAGGAGATAGTAATGAGATAGATTGTTTGTTAACTAATCATATGGTAAAGGGAGATAATAACCAAGGGGAATAGGGTTTGTAGAACCAAATCACCATGATAAACTATCGATGAAAAATAAGGATAACAAAGCAAAACAATCTTCAAGATACAAGAAAGAGAGTTTTGAGAAAAACTCTAGAGGAAAAGGGAAAGCAATGATAAATAAAAGACAACCATGTGAAAAAATAAAAGATAAGATAAGTAAGATATAGTACAATAAGTAAGAAATCATGATATAAGATAAGAAAAAATTTGACACAATGTGAAATGATATAATAGATAGAAATAATATTGGAACACATGTCCAATCCAAATATAAATGTGAAAGCACCATGATGTGCTCATAAATACTAGTAAATTTATCCACACATTATCCAATACATTGAATAGGTCTTTATGAAGTTTTAGTCAAACTATTGCTAAGGTTTTATCAATATTTAATGAATACTAAGCAAATACTTATGTTTTTATCTCCTTAACTAAAAAGTAGGAATGCTCAATGGATTATACTGAGGAGAAAAATTAGGAAAAGACTGGTTAGGAGAATGTGTGGGAATAGGATCTACAGGAGGATAAAGAATCACTAGTGGAGAAGGATCCATAGATGAAGGACTCACAGGTGGAGAAGGATCCACAGGTGAGCGAAGATCCACTGAATAAGGAATCATAGGTGGAGGCATATAATATGGTGAAGGAACCATAAGAGGCAATAGAACCACTAGAGGTGGACCCATAGGCGAAGAATGAGGAGCCTTATTACAATAATGACATGTGGGAGGAGTGGTAGAAGGTCTAATAATGGTTATAAGATGATCTTTGAGATATTATTATAGGATGTAACAATGATTAGTGTGATGGGTGCTACATAGATGCCATAGACAATATATCTTACCATACTTGGGAAAATATTTAGGAAGTATCTTTAGGGAAGGTATGGCTTTATCTGATGATGGGGAAGGACACAATGAATCAATATATTACCGTAACTTGTGATAATGGGTGGAAGAATGGTTATCTATCCCATGGAAGAAACAGATATGCTTGTGAGTGGTTTTAGTATAATCACTCACAAAAGGAGATAAAATAGGAGTGGACGAAGCTGAACAACACTCATCAACTCATTTGGTGGGTAGAGGATCCATCTTAGGCAAGGGAAGCAAACCATCACTAAGAGAGGGTGATGATAAGGAAGGAATGGAACTAGGCTTAATAGGAGCAATTGGATTAGAAGAAAGGGTAGGTTCAACAATAGTAGGAATGTGAACATGATCAACTATAGTAGGATAAGGAAGAGGCTCAACTATAGCTATCTCTACTGAGGGAGGGGTGGGATCTACCAAAGTTCTAAAGAGATTTTTACTAACCTTAGGGGTAAACCATCTATGAGGGTCAGGGTACCTAGCAAAATAGTAAGACCTGGTCATAACATGATTTATGAGCATAGTCTTATGTGGCTTCTCAAAAACTAGAGGTGTCAGTGCCATTTATACCCTATAATAAAAGGAAAAAACACAAAGATCAAGAACTATAAGTAAAGGAAAATGATGAGATGCACGAAAAGACTCAAGTAAAGAATAACAATAATAAACAATCTTGGCATCATGGGCCTATATAAGACCACCTAACAATGGATCATCTAAGGAATAACCATCGTCATAATCTAGGGTGTGAAGATCAATGACACAGGTAGGGATAACCTTGTCATATAATGAAGTATGGTGAATAGAATGCCTAATCTTGGTCAAGATTATGGGAATGTCATCACAAGAAGGTTTGCAAGAATGAGGCTATAAGGAAGTAGGAAGCTATGAGATGAGATGATGTGAGAGATCGAAAGTTTTGATCTTTAAGTTAATCTCATCGGGATCATCATCATTGAAGTCTAAAAGGTTAAGAGGAATGTTACCAATGAGCTCAAGATGCCCACTATAACCTTGGGTTAAATTAACATGAAAGTTAAGATGTTGAGACTCATGAAATGGAACACTTGGCAAAGGCTCAAGAGTAAGAATCTTGAAGACACCACAATCTTGGAATTGTTCAAAATTATAAGGGTTAGTGTCACCTTGAATCCTTTAACACATTTGCAGGTGGAAGAAGTAATAGCTTGCATGTGGTGAGTCCATGGCCTATCAATCAAGATGTTATAAGAAAAGGGAAAGTTAAATATCATCACCTTCACATGAATGGTGGCATGTGGGATGATAATGGGAAGCCATACATATCCTAAATTAGGAATTTACCTTCTATCATATCCTTGGAAAATATTGTGTGTAGACTTAGGATTACAATTAAAATACCCAAAGGTCTTAATAAAATCAAGATAAGTGACACATGTGCTAGAACCCTCATCAATCAAGGCATGCTTAACTTGGATATCACCTATTTGGATGCTAATGAATAAAAGAAGATCACTCGCATGAAGCAAAATCTCATCGATAATCATTGAAGCTATGAGAAATTTTAGAGAAAGAGAAGTGTCTATAGTTTCATCAATGTTGATAGATATCTCTTCACATTATTGTAAAATACTGTCTTTAGAATGAGATAAATCTGCCTCCCATCTTGCTAGGGGAGGATGAAGGACATTCATCTCAAATAAGAGCTACATGAGATGGTTTCTATGATGTGGGGAAGTCCTCATAAGCTAAAGAAATAGAATTTGGGATGGGAGATTAATGAGTTCCATGATGGGATCCCACTCATCATATCCCATAATAAGGTTATTAGATATATGTGTGTAATGGTTAAGGAGGTCCTCGAAAGGAGGAATCAAAATGCATTAGAATTTTTATTGATAATAAGAAGGAGATTTAGAACAAGGTGGTAAATCATGTTGAGAGGATGAACTAGTTGATTTAAGTTGATTTTGAGAAGGAGAAGAAGTGTTAATATAAGCTTGATTATCATTATTATTGGAAGATGATGGAAAAGTGGTAGAAATAGAATGGGATGTGTTATCTAAGGGAAAATCAAAAATTGGATTGTCAAAAGTGATAATATCTTCTTGCCCCAACTCATTTAAATGAGTTGGAGAATAATATTGGATAACATGATATGTCTTATGGGAAGGAGGAGTGTAGATATGTTGAGAATCAATGAAAGCCACCAACCTTCACATATCAGTCATGTTAACCACATTCTCTTTAAAAGTTGATTCAACAAGACTTTATATGTTATTGATGGATGGGGTGGGCTTGTTTTGAGTGTCTTAGATAGGTTGATTATTGGGTAAAGGATCCTTATAGATAACCAAATGAGCATTCACCTGATTCAAGGATTGAGTTTTGTAATTTTATTTATAGTCCTTGAAAGTAATCTCATAAGCTTGTTGACACTTATAGATAATGGAATCATGACCAAAATTAGGTTCAAGAAGAAAATACATAGATAAATTATGAAGTTATATATAGGTCTCATGAGAATGACCCTAGATATCATGAAACCAACAAAACTTGTTAGGATCATACTAGGATTTTATAGGATGAATAGGGTCAAGTTCTCATGGAAGAGGCCTAGGTAGATGCTTAAGCAATTCAATTGAGGATAGAGGTTTGTGAAAATTGATGTTATTGGGTGAAGAGAAATGAGGATTAGTATATTTTTGAGAAGGATTTTGTTTCAAATAAGGGTTAGGAATGAGATCTTGAACATTGTGAATGGTGTCATAAGAATCGATAACACCATCATTGGAGATATTGTGGTTTTTGTTCATAAGTAATAAACAAGGACCCATGGAAGGTTAAGGTGGCTAGAATTAATGCATTAGGAAATACTATATTTTAGCTTAATTAATAGCCTCCTCAAAGGTATGTGGAGAGATATTATAGACTCAATATTATAATTTAAGAAAGAGAGCATTTGTAAAGAGATGAAAAAGGTTGTCATCCACTATGTTACGTTCATATTTTTTGACAAACTCTTCCATATCTTAATAAAGGCTTGGGTAGTTTCATTCTCATGTTGTTTAAAATTAATGAAATGGGCCAAAGTGTTTTCAAGAAGATCATTAGTTTGGAATTATTGAACTAAAGCATTTACTACGTCCTCCTAACTAGAAATGGAATGAGCTCTAAGTTGATTTTACCAATCCAAGGCATCACCCATGAGGGTTTTGGCTAGGAGCTTGGTAGTGACAAAGGTATTTAATTTGACCCAATCCTTGTAAATATTATCAAAAAATTTAAGGTGAAGAGTAGGATCAGTTGACCCATTATAAGAAATTGTAGGTGTTATACCTCTTATATAAATGTTGGTAATTTGAGTAGTAAAAGGTTCAATTTGTAGATGCTTAATGGTTTTATTGACTAAATAAGGTTGAGGAGAATCTTGAAGAGGAGGAGGGGGAACATTATAGTTGTGTTTCCCAAGCTATGGGTTGTGTATGATATTAAAGATTAAGAAAGTGGTTTTTCATTCTCATCATTTGACTTGTGTTATGAGATTGAAAGGTATTCATTTCATTGAGAGTTTGCAATAAAAGTTGATGTGTTTGATTGACATTATAAGAATTATAATTGGTATTTGTGTTAGAATTATCGGTTTGGGTACCACTATTAGTGTTGATATGAGCTTGATAATAACTATGTGAATGTGAGGCACTAGTGTAAAAATTTGCTTGTGAAGAAAAAGATGGACTAGTGAATGGTTGAGAGGAAGAAGCACTAGAAGCATGATTTCCTTGGGTAGAAATCGATGAAATAGTAGAAGGATTAAGGATGGTGGATCTTATGAGAGGCCCACTAGATGTATAACCTTCCATGTTAGTTGAGATACTAGGCATGGAGGTAAAAGAGGTTAGAGGAGAAGTCATGGCATAAGGAGTCAAAGTTGAAGGAAGAGGCTGAGAACCAAAGAAAGTGGTACCTCCAAATCTTGTTGAGAATGTAGGAGTGGGTGAATGAGGATCTTATATTTGACCACTAACCATGAAGTTATAAATTATAGAAGGATCCTTTCCTCTATGTTGAGGAAATTTGGAAATAAAGAAAAGCATTTCAAGAGTAACTTTAACTCAGGTTAGTCTTCTAAGAAAAGAGGATTATGTTGTGAAGAGGTATGAGGAGGGGTCCCATAGTTCATTGTGTGAGTGGTAATATGAACATTAATAGCATCCAAGAGAGGATCCCTACTCTATCCATGGGAGACCCTATTAGGATTGGTAAAGTTCATAATGTCTATTGACTGTAACTCAGTGTCATTATCCAATATAAATTCCATGATGAAGGAAAAAGAAGAGAGATGAGAAAGTAAAGGTCAAAAGTGGTGATTTAAAATGTACAAGTTTGATTGGGTCAATTCAGTATTGAAACAAATATTGTAAAATTGTATAGGGTTGACTACGTCGATATAGTATAGTGTACAGAAAGTATAAAAAGCACTAGATCAACTACGTCGATCTAGTACAAAAAATAGGGAAATCAAGAAGCTTAAAACAGATTTAAAAATGAAACAAGATAACTTTTCAAGTAATGAAAATCATTAAGTACTAAAATGAAATAGATAATAAATTAGATTAATGCTGGTTAATCTAATTAAAACACATAAAATAAAATCTTGCACTAACATTGGCTAATGCAAGCTTTTGTGCACACAATGGAATAAAGAGAAAACAAGAAACTTGAAAGGTAAAGCTAAAAAATTGGTCAACCTAATTGTTAATTAGATAATTAATAATAATTTTAAATGTGATAGGAAGTTGGCTATGAGCAAGGTACTAGATAGCAATCTAAGGATGGTTTCAAGTAGTTTGGGCTAAAAGGGACTATAGAGCCAATGATATAGACTTGGTATTGGGGCCTACCCCCTCACTTCACACATCGTAGTAATAAGGGTTTTGGGTGATTATCTAAAATATACCATTAACCATGCTTTATACTTGACCAAATCATCAAGTCAGCTTCCCCCTGGGTGATGAAATACAAGTAGGTTGGCCTAGGGTAGACAAAATGTTAAAGTTCTTTTTTATGTTATGTGATTTGGTCATGTGTGCATAAAATAGAAATAGTGAAACTAAAAAATTAATTAAAAATCCCCTAATTAAACTATGTGAACTCTTCTAAGCATGCAAGTAACAAGAAAAGAAAGTGTCAGCTAATTACTAGCAGATATAAGGTTAATTCTAACTTTGAAATAAGGTATAATGTTGTCACTATATGTAAAAAATATAGAATAGGGTCGATAGGGTTTAACTTATACTATGGAAGTAAGGTTTGAAAATGAATTGGGTTGGTAGTGTTGATCTAGTTATTTCAGATTGCACATAAAACACAAAATTGGGTCGGCAGTGTCGATCTAGTTGACTGTGCAAGGGCAATTTTGAAGACTATAAACTATGAAAAGAAAGATAGAAAAGAAAAAAATAGAGATGTAGAAAGGAACCTTGGTGTATCAGAGATGTAATGAAGGAATATTATTGGTAAAGAACCTTGAAGTTTTCTTGAGAAACCTATAAACTAGGTCGACAATATCGATCAAGTTGTACAGGTACCTGCTGAAAAGTGTTGAAACTATAAGCAGTCGATTGGGTTGACCTAGTAGGTTGAAAAAAATGTATGAAAGGATAAAAACATATACTAGGTTGACTATTTTGATCCAATTTCATGTTCCTAGAAACCTGTGCATAGAGAAATATAATTGGGTTGAAAGAATTGATCCAGAATGTCAAAAATATATGATAAAAATAATGATCAAAATGAATGAAATAAATGAATTAAAAGTGAATAAATATTACAAGCGTTAGTTCATGTCAAGTTCACTAAAATTTATACAATTTAAAATGCATCATTTCTATGAATTAATCCTAGATTGGATAAGATAGATTATACCTACACTTCTTATTAGGATACACTTGTTAAGCAGGAGCATGACCAATATGGGGATCCAGTAGACCCGATTAGGGGATCACTTGTATCACTTGTCAGGACATATCATGATAGGAAGGGTTCCAAATCCTAAAATATAACACAATCACACAATAACCCTAATATATTCCTAAGATTTAAAATGTTCACTTTATTCTAATATCAAGAAAGCAAAATCTAATCTAGTGCACACCAAAGCTTATGGCACAAAGTAGGGGTTAGAAAAAATAAAACAAACAACTAAAATAAAAATGTATTAGAAGACATATACTCATGTTAATGTATACAAAATCCTAATACATGGAGAGAAGAATAAAAATGCATTATCTATCTACTCTTATACAGGAAAAATAAAGTTAGGAATACTTACCTTTGAAAATGAACCTATCGAGCCTCAATCTCTCCCTTGGCCAAGGTGCTTAGTAATAAATTGTTGTGGAATGTAAGGATATCCAAGATAAATCAGCTTTAGGATAAACAACCTATCTAAGCATCTAAAAGACTTATCCATAAGAAAATATCCATATCTCCAAAGAAAGCATGAAACCCTAACCTTTATTCCTCAAGTAGAATGGTCAATAAGTAGATGTTCGCTTGCACTTCTTCACTAATAATTATTTTCTTATGAAATGGTGGGAAATGAACTTATGTGTGTGTGTGTGTGTGGATCTTGCCCTAAATCATTCCAAAAATGTTAGTTGTACAAGGTTGACCCAGTCGACCCAGTGTGTTTTTGGGGACAAATCACTAGGTCTGTGTTAGGTCGGTTGAAAGGATAACAAACCAAGAAAGTGAAAAATACCCTTGAACTATATTGGGTCGACTTAGTACAACTGATCATCCAAAATGATCTTAAGGAAATAAAAGGAGGATGGAAAGAGAAAAAAGACTAGAGGAGGTAGGAATGAGAAGAACAAGCTTAGGGTAAATGGTTTTAAGAGACAAGTGTGTAGATGTTAAGTGGTAAAAGGGATAATAATCTTATGAATCATCGATGGTCTACCCACCCCTTTCCCAGTGCACCCCTTAAGGCATTCCCTCATATATATTGAGACTTGATAGGTTCCTACAAGATACAAAGTGTCAGTAATCAATAAAAGTTTGAAAATATTATGTGTATACACTTAGGTACCACAAAATGTTTGGCACACACATGGGTGGCACCATGCCTGATTTATATAGATTTCATCATGTCATTTTTAGAGTGTATGTGATATACTTTTGGATATTTAATGATGATCATGAAGGTACCACCCACATGTGGAGGTCATGTAGATGTACCATAAACCATTGAATATGAACCACAATTATTGGAAATTACAATAACATGCTTGTCAATGTTGTTGGAATCTATGTTTGGAGATCCTATGGGATCAATCATCCCTCATAAATAAATATTAATCATTACATTAATTAGAGGAAATAAGTATGAAACCTTGGCTTATATATAATAATTTATGAATCATTTGACTTGTTGTGGGAATTGACCTACTATGAGAATTTTATAAACTAGAATAGAATAATTTTATGTAAACATGGTTTATATAATTTGATATTTATTTTCTAGTTAAGGTCATGTGTTAGTGGGAGGTAAAGTTTTGAATTTTATATATGCATAATTGTATAACAAAATCTGAGAGTTGGATCATAATGATTATAAGGTGGAATCACTTCAGGAATTTGTTAACTTTTACTTCCCATTAATATAATTATGTTGTGAGGATAGTAATTATACATAAACTTATGACTATGCATGTATGGATGCCAAAGGAGTACATAATAGACATCAATTGTCACTAAAATCACAAATTAGATCCTCTTTGAAAGGATAGATAGAATATGAAAACAAACATTGGAGAGTGATGTGTATACCTTTAGTGTTGCAAGAATTAAATCATCCTAAATTTTAAGGATGTGGATGAGGTATAATTGGTATATTTATTCAATTTAAATTTACCTTAGAGATGAGGTTATTTGTGATAATTCCATCAATTATAAAATACAATAGCTCTATGTTCATGCACATTTATGAATGGAATATGCATTATGCTTCAACATGTTGCGTTATTAGTGTTACTTATGTAATGGATACTAATTTTTTTGGATCTATGTCAATGAATCCATCATAAGGATTGACTCCATAATTATTTGTTTTTACCTACATAATAAATCTCCTCTAAGCATGGCACTTTGCATTCACATGGTTACTTCTTTTGTGCTTGTCACACCATTTACCTAGCTTAGATAATTTGCACTTGTTTAAAATAAATATATACTTTGGTGTGGAATTTGTTTCCCTCTTTTCATTCTAATTGAACTCTTCCTCAATGGTTTCCACATAGTGATAGGCTTCTCCCATTGTCTTAACCTTAGATTGAATGAATGATAGTAAGTCATTGTGGTACTTGAGGATTTTATGTTGCTTTAACTCAACTAAGCTTAATTTTACATAGAAGTCATAGAAAGCATTGATGTAGGCTTGGGATAATTGGTCATGTCCTTACTATATTTATTTCCAATGGATGTAGTGATCATCATATACATCTTTAGGATAATATTAATCCTTGAAGGATTTTAATAATGTATCACAATTTGGGTCAGATTCATCTTTTGTCTAGGTTTTCTACCATAAACAATGTGCTTGAAACCACTTCTTCACAGGTGAAGCTAAGTTTATAAGTGCAATCATAATTTTCTATTCATTAAAAAATTAATTTAAAGACAAATGTGAATTGAACTAGTCTAATCAAATATCTATTTCATTTTCATTAATTTTACACTTAAACATAAGAATGCCTATCTTTACTTAAAAACCTAGGTGGGACTTAACTGCTGAAAGCTTTATCTAAATGGTAATTCAATGGGAGCACACAATCAAAGACCTCAATGAACTAGTTTAACGTAAATATGTTTTTCTATTGAGTTTTTTTTGTATGTTTTTATTAATCATCTCTTGGATTGTATGTTATAGTCTTTTAACATATGGACTTACTTGAAACAACACAACATGTAGTTTGATGGGTCTTGTGGTTGATACTAATCTTCATATACTTTATTCTAGTTTAATGGGATATACACAACTACTATGAAACACTCTGACACCACTGATCTGAGGCTTGAGAGGAAACCTAGTGGACAAAACTCTAAATGAGGATATATGTGTTATGTGTGTATGTCAAATATATTTTAGATCATATGTAAATAATCAAGAGAAATTGGGGGGGCGGGGTTGGGGGGATGATAAATATTTTATTTATTTGTGTGTTATATGTATGACATTATTTTGAGAGAGGTGTATGGCTATCAATCTTCTACTCTAATTTCTCTATTGAATCTACATACATGAAGCTTTACATTCACCTAATGTGCCGAAGCATTATTTGAAGCTTCACATTCAAATAAAGAAGCACTTAATCAATCAAAGGTACATTATTCACATTCAAATAAATACTCACAACATCTTGTAAAGGAATATTCACTTTAATGGAGTAATTTTTTTATTCTATTTTTTTAAAAGGCCTAGCTTATATTTTACCATTTGTGTTTTAAAACAATATCTATTTCCTCTTCATTATGTCTAGCACTTAATATAATTAGAATCAAATATTTTTCAATTTTGGTGACATAAAATAAAAATTAAACATGAAAATAAATACATTATATAAATTCAAACACACCAAGTTCTTAGAAAAGATATCAAATCAAAGAGACTTAAGTAAAAACATAATAGTGTGTCTCACCTAGGGACAAAAGTTATTTTAAATTATAAATGTAAAATAGCTTTAAAATACTTAACAAACATTAAATTTTTTATAAAAAAGTATGTTCACCATATCTTTGAATATTTAAGATAAAATATGCATGTTTTATATATTTTTAGAAAGCTAAAATCAAATTTTGTTGTATGCAACACTTTACTATTTGCATCCCCAAAATTTAAACAAGTAGAAAATACTATTATTATTTCACTCACTCTGGGTTTGGGTTCAAATAAAATAAATCATGAAAACATTCAAAATTTTATATTTAGAAGCATACACAAAGAGGGTTCACTAGAAGAATAAATATTAGGAGGTGTATGATAGTTAGGGTTCACTAAAATATATGGATAAAATATTACTACCTATAATTAAAGACATACAATATATAAAATTTTGAATACATAATATGAAATGCCTAATTAAATACATAATCAAATATAGAGGGAGAGTTAGGGATCTTAGCATGTTTATCCATTGCCACTAAATCTATCATTGCAATTTAAATATGATCATTCAAATTTGGAACTATCTGGCATGTGGAAAGTGAACCTAGAATTTAGCATAGGAATATATAAAGACTGTCCAAATGGTCATGGTAAGCTATTAAGACCATACAAAAAATCATTTTTAGGGAATATCACAATAGGACATGATTTTACTACTTTGAATTCTTATTTCATATTTGTAGACACTAAAAAATCATGCAATGTATTTCTAGTCATCAAAACACCCCTTGACACCCTTTATCCCCCTTGGGTTAGGATTACCTATTAAAATCCTTAGATTTACCCCTTTGGATAAATTAATTAACTTAATTAATTTAATAAATCCTATTTACAATTCACCTAGCCAAACCCATGGTTAGTTGGTCAACACCTAACCTAAAGACCATCTCTACCCTAGCAATTAATAACCCTGACCTCCTATACTTGTTCTTCATGTGTCCTAATGCTCCCATTATTAACCTCAGACCATTTCCTAGGGAGTTAAACACCAGTCATTAATGGAATTAGCTAAATTTAGCCAATTTTGACTATGTTGACCGATGGTTGGCCCTGACCGTCGATGGTTACTTAAACTCTACCTCAAGAGTGCATGATCTAAAGAGTCAATTGTAACTCAATTGTAACTCACTCATTGATTACTAGCTATTTAATTTTAGTCTACTGATCACATGATTAATGCATGTTAGACTATTTTTAAAACTATTTGTTAAACATTTTTATTTCAACTCTCCTTTGCTCTATATTAAGAATGAAGAGGAGTTTGAATTGATTTTAGTGTGAGATATTCTTACTCTCAGGTGAATCCAAAAGCTTCCCAATGAACCAAGAAGTAGGCCAAATATTTAGGGTACTTCTCTAACTCACCATCTTGATCTAAGGTACCATTACTATGTTAACATTGCTCTAGGATCCATAACAAATTTTAGCCAACCTTAGCATTCCTTAGACAAATAACACCTAAAAGCTAAGTATCTATGTTTTTTTTATCAAGATTTAGTAATTAGCTTTATTTATTTTAGTGCTTGGGTCATTACCATTCTTTGCATTTCATTCCCTGTGTCAGAGTTTTACAACTCTAAACACTTCATCTCCTACCCAAAACCACCCATAGCCTATTATAATCACCCAAACACCCAACCCCAAACCAGATACCTCTAAGCATTAATTTTTGTCTCACAACCAAAATTTAACCCAAACACCTCTTTCAAAACCTCTCTACAACCTCCCTAATAGACTTCTTTTCCCAAACCAAATCCAAGTAACCACTGATAGTTATCCCTAACCATCAACAGTCATACCCAACCACCGATGGTCATTATTTGTCATTATACATTAGTAGGCTAATTTGACCCATCTACCCATACTTAAATCTCAGTTTATGAGTTTTTATTTTATCATATAACTTCAACTTATTTTTTGAATCAAGTTTAAGTAATTTAGCATTAATATTCAATCATTTATTATTATTTTTAGTCAAAATCATTTATCTCTCTTTTATCACATATTGTATTGCATTTTAGTACCCTTTATTATTCATGAAAATATCTATTTTTAGTTTATCATAACTTAAACGTTTTAAAAGTCTAGATTGACAACCTCCAAGGAAGCTTGTGCTTCTTGGATCCTGCTCATGCTAGGTAGTCAACCCTACTATCTCACTAATCCACCATTTTCTAGATTGTTTTATTATCTGTAGGTCATCCTCTCCAGATAAAGAAGAGTATCGACAATCATCTGGATTCACTCATGCACAACACACTAGGTTTTTATACCACACCCTCTTAAGTTTCTTCGTGCTTTCTTCTCAAAAAATAAAGTGAAAAAATAGTGATACATTTTAGCATGCCTAGTGGGACCCTTGAGCTATTTTTTGGGTTCATAGTTATAGGACATTTAGTTGCATCAGATAAGATTCATTCATTGCATTCTTTTCTAACAATTAAGCATTCCTTATTTTCTTTGTTCCTTTTCAAAATGTAGTTCTAGTTTCTTTTGCTTTCTTAGAAAAAAGTACAAATTATCATTTTTTATTTTATTTTTGAAAATCAAAATCACTCATTTTAGGCCTAGGATTTGCATCATCATATCACATCTAGGTGCACCTTAGTTATTTTGTATTCATTTGAAAAGACACCAAAATTTTCTTTTGGATTAAAATTAACTTTGCATCTATTGTTTGCTTGTATTGATTAGCTCACATAGCTTAATTTAATCAAGTAAATTAATTGTAGACTCACTTCTTATCACACACATAATACCAAACCACACATTCAATCAAACATCAAAACATTGACATAAGGCCCGACTGGGATTTCATCACCTAGCTATCACTTTTCCTTGGCTATCCTACTTGGATTTCATCACCAAAGAGAGAACCAACTCAGTTCATTAGATGAATATAATATCTAGCAATTTAGTAAATTCTAGCTAAGCACCTGACACCCTTATCATTATGGTGTGTGAAGTGAGATGGTAGGCCCCAATATAAATCCACGTACCAAGTTTTAGCATAGATTATTGAGAACTTTAAATATCTAAAGCCAAATTAGACATCTTTTTCTAGTACCTGATCTATAAGCCCAAAGTTAATAATCATCACTTCTTTACAATTGAGGCATAATCCCAAAGAAAGATAAAAGGTATATTTAGACTTTAACACAATTTAGTGTATGCATTATTTTCCTGAAGTTCTTTTTATTTTTCTTGCTTCTCTTTTGAGTTGTGAGATCACTTTTATCTTCCTTTTTCCCTTCTTTGCATGGTTTTAACTAGACAATAACTAAGAAACCAAGCAAATCAGGATCTACCTCCTAACCACCCATCTTCCTCTTATTCTTCATCCATAGAGTACATCTCAAATATAGAAGGTTCTCCCCATCCTTTTGGAAGTCCTAGTATCCCTCTGATGATCACTCAAAGTGATACAAATTTTGCCACCTTTTTGGATAACAACCCCATATCCCTCCAATATAACCTTAATACCATGTATTACCATACCCCTGCTTTGATTCCATCTATTGATCCACCCTATGGTATGCCATCCAATATTATGGGTAACACCTCTATTGCCACCATTTCCACCCAACCCTTAGTGACCAAAGAACCATCTTCTACCAATAATCCCTTTAATACCACCATCCAAAACCAACCCATCTAAGCAACCAACACCCAAATGCCTTCCACTCCAACCAATAATTCTTCTAGTATAGGAGAAACCCAACCTTTGGTCACCTATACTCCACTTACCATTGGAGTACTCTCTACAAGTGTTGCCACCTTTCCTCTTATTATGTCTAACCCACCAACATTCACTCTATTCCAAAAGCTTGATGGTTTCCATACCTTCTACCCTTCTACCCATTAGTATCAATGTTACCACCAATCATCAACCTATCAACCTAACCATACCTCTAACCCAGCCCATGTTAATTCCTCAATAAGTTCCCATTTCACCCAACACAAGCTATATTCCTAACCCACAAGGGTATATGGATCCACCTTCTACCCAAACTCCTATATCTACTTACCCATACATGGCATCTTCCCAACCATCCATGTCCACATACCAATATGTAGCATCCTCTCAACCTTCCAATAGTTATTTTTATGTTGCACATACCCAACCCTAGTAGAACATATCATACAACTATGGGAGTGCACAACTACAAACTGAGCTAGTTAAGATGTTAATAGACAAGATAACCAATTTGGAGTCATCTATTTCTAGTGCCCATAACCTCTTATCATACAATCAAAATTTTAATGAGCCAATTCATCCATTAATCCCAATCCAACCTTATCCTCCTCAATGGGAACTTCCTAAATTTTCAAAATTTTAGAGCAAGGAAAATCCTTCACAACATTTTAGAGAATTTAGACACTCTTGATATTTGATCATTTATGATGATGTTCTCCTTCTTTGCACCTTTTCCATGTCCCTATCTAGTTTGGCATTAGATTGGTATAGTTCCATTACCAAGCACTCCCTCTTTTATTTTGTCCAATTAGCTCAAACCTTCTTAGATCATTTTTCCATAAATATATCTAAGAAAGTTTCCATCACTGACCTCTACTCCATTCAGTAATCCACTCTTCCTTTGGAAAGCATTCCTAAGGAAGAGGTCACCTTACCTCCCCCTCCCATGGAGGAATTACCTTCCAAAACCTTGGAACCTTTGGTTGAGGAAAAGGAAAAGGTAACCTCTCCCCTCTCTCAACCTATGGGCTTATCCTTTGAGTCCAATACCAAAGGAACCAAACCCATCTATAAACCTTTCTCTAGACTGGTTCAAAACTTGGAGTTCCTTTCCCAACCCAACATGGATCAAGCCACATTTTGGCACCATCTTGGGCTTCCTTATCCAACCAAGTGAGAGCACTCAACCATATCATTGCCAATCCAACCTTCTACTTCCACTATTGAACCCACCATCATCACAACCAAACCATTATAAACCTCTACCTCTCAAACCAAAGTTGAACTAACCAAACCAACTCCACCCAAAGTAGCCCAAGTACCTTCTATCATCCTAACCAAGCCCATAAAAAACCTAGGCATGATCCCTACTTAGAGCCTTGCTCACCCACCATTACATTTGGATTTAACTTAACAAAACCCACCAAATAAATTCCAAGTTAAACTAACCAAGAAAGTGGAGCCACCGAGGATCCCAAAATCTAAAACCTTGCATCCCATTTCTACCTTGCCTTACATTTTAGGACTACATCCTTTTTATATCTTGGGACCTCACCCCTCTACCTTGGCTAATATAATGAATCTTCCTAAGAAATCCCAAACCCAACCTTCACTCTTAGCTACACCTTCACCCATCTTTCCCAAACCATTCATAACCAAACCGTCTACATCCCAACCATCCACCTCTAAACCTTCTACCTCTAACCATATATCTCCAAATATTATAACTCTAAACCTTCCACCTCCAAGCCATTAACCCCAAATTAATCTAATCTAAAACCACCTACCAAGAAAATTCCTCCCCTAAAAGCTCCTATTACCAAACCTACTTTTAAAAAGATTTCCACCCCAACTATCAAATCCAAAACCTCCACTCCCTTGCCACCATTGTTTGAGTATTAGTCAACCATAATTTAAAGTTAATTGCAATCCTCTTGCTTGACCTTACCATCCATCAAACCATTTGACCCCCATAGTCTTAAACCATCTTGGTTTAATGATAATATGGTTTGCTCATACCATAGAACACCTGGGCATGATACAAAGAACTGTAAAGCTCTCCAAGTCCTCATCCACTAGCTATGTGATGAGGATGACCTATTTTTAGTTGAACCTCCCATGAGCCCACAACCAATCTAAGAACTAGAAGTAACCACCCAACACTTACTCCCACACTCTCATGTAAGAGTGAGGAGGAACCAAAACAGTCCTCTAGCCCAACTCTTCCCCAAATCCATATCATTCATGTGGTCACATGATCACAAGCCCTAAAAAAGGATAAGTGGAAGATAAAGGTGTCCATTCCATGGACATACCCTTCTTCCACCACCCAATCACCCAACCAAACCCAAACACCTTCACCCAAACCCAAACCCAAGGTGTCCATCTTAGGTACCTCCCAATCCAACCCTTCCGAGTCAATCCAAAGAGTAAATCTAAAGTAAATTCACCAAACACCAGTGAAAATGAGTTTATATGAACTAATCAATACCTTTCCCCATCATCACCAAGCAACTATAGAGGATTTGAAGTCCATAGAGGTTCAACCAAAAAATCCACAACCTCTAGTAGCCTTTGGTAGAGCTCTTCAGATTTCTACTCTTGTTATTTTTAAGGATTCAAAAATACCCTCCATTCATCCTTATGATCCAGATCCTTCCCTCTTCATTACTGCATACATTAACCAAACCCACATCAAAATGGTTATGATTAATGAAGGATCTAGCATCAATAGTATCTCCTCCCATGCATATGACCAACTGAAATTATCATAGAACATTATGTCAAAAACCATAGTGGTGCTCTTATTCTTCAATGACACTATGGAAACAACTCTAGGAACTATCATCCTCTTTATTCTTTTAAGACCTTTTATGCTTCTTGATCTCTTCACGATAGTATAAGGTAACTTTCAGTACAATGTTTTGCTTAGATGCCCTTAGATCCATTTCATGGTTTATGTACCATCCACCCTACATCAGTGCAATAAGTTTGAGCATGAAGGTCAAGTAGTTACCATATGAGTTAACCCAAGTCTTTTTACATCATGCAACATGATGTATCGACCAAATGATGTTCTCCACCTTCCATCCACCAAGCCTTCACCAACCAATGATGAATCCACCTCTTCTATCCACCAAGCTTCCACTAGTTAAGCCATCTTTTCTTCCCAAATCCCCATGAAGGATCCCTTAGAAATGACATTCCAACATATTTTGCTTAGGGAATATCACCTTTTAACCTTGGACACCTTCCCTACTCCCCAAGAGTATGGAAATCTTGACTAGAGTCTTGGTTACGATGCCAAAATTAACTGGTATTCCTTTTAGCCCCCCCACTTGTCAAACCAATCTCATTTATGGGGGACTTGACCAACCTCTTTCCACCTCTGTTGCTTCATCTTACACTAAATTATACACCTTTAATTTCTCCTATTTAGATAAATTGGAATTTTATAAGACATACCTCCATAGGTGTTCTTGGAAGGGATTTGGGTTAGGTTTTTATGAGCATGGAAAACATAAGTTACTACCTTATAAAACCCAAAAACCTAGTGAATGGTTTGGTCTCAAGTAAACTCCACTAGAAGAGCAAACCAACCTACCTCCCATCACCATTATAGAGGGATATGTCCCATCCTCACCAAACCATTCCTCATCAAAATTTGAGGATTTTAATGTCATTCCTTGTAAAACAATTCTCATCAACATGATCAGCCTTAGACCCCTAACTTATAAAAAAGATAGGGAGACCATAACCTTTACTTTGATTCATCTTGAGATGGTAGAAGATGACTCTCCTACCATTCATACCATTCAATGTTAGGATGATGATTCCCTTCTCACCTACCTTGGTGCAAAAAATTCCTCTATCCACAAATCTCTCCCTCCTGAAACTTTAACCATGTTGAACGAATCCATTATGGATGTTAACTCTAGTAATCAAGATAGCCCATGTATTGTCAAAATCAGAAAATTGCTAGATTATATAGAGCATCAAGACTTTTCTTCCTTTTTGTAAGACTGCAACATAATATTTACTTAGTTTTATAGTGACATGCTAGGAATCGACCCTCCCATCACCACCCATAACATAGTAACCAACCATGATGTCAAGCCATTTAGGCAAAATCTTCATCAAATGCACCCTCGCATATCCCTTCTTATTAAAGAAGAGCTTTAGTGCCTCCTTTTCATGAATTTCATTCAACCCATTGATTATCCCTGGTGGGTCTCGAATGTTATCCCTATCACCAAAGCAATATGGGGACTTCACATTTCCATGGATTTTTATAATCTTAACCTTGCTTGCGTAAAAAATGACTTCCCTTTACTAAGCATTGACCAACTTGTTGATCTTACATCTGGCCATGAGATGCTATCTCTTATGGATGGGTTCTTAGGTTACAATCAGATATTGATTACCCCTGAAGATCAAAATAAAACAACTTTTATTACCCCTTGGGGGACTTTCTACTATAGGGTCATGCCTTTTGATCTATATAATGCTGGTGTAACTTACCAGTGTGTTATGACCTACATCTTTCATGACCTTATTCATAATATTATAGAGGACTATGTTGATGACCTTCTTCAAAAATCTAAATGTCATAAAGATCATTTGGATATTATTAAGGTTATTTTAAAATGTCTTAAACATTTTTATGTCTACCTTAACCCCAAAAAATATATATTTAGGGTCTTGTCAAGAAAGCTCCTTGGCTTCATTATCTCTCTTCATGGAATCGAAGTTGATCCTGCTAAAGTCAAAGTGATCCTTGACATGCCTCCTCCAACCAACCTTAAGCAACTCCACAATTTTCAAGGGAAGTTTCAATCCATTTGACTCTTCATCTCTGAGCTATCTGATAGATGCAAACCTTTCCACCACCTTCTAAAAAAAGGTATATATTTTACATGGAATAAGGATTTTCAAAAGGCCTTTGATTCACTTAAAGATTACCTTCTTTCTCTACCTGTTCTCATTCCTCCAAAAGAGGATCAACCTTTCTACCTATATGTTTTTGCCATTGACCACTCTTTAGGGGTAATGCTTGCACATCGAGATGAGTAACATAAAAAGCAAGCCATCTACTATATAAGCTAAATTATTATAGAATACAAGACTTGATACACATATATTGATAATCTTTGCCTCACCTTGGTCTTTATGGCTTCAAACTTTGCCACTACATTCTCAACCATAAGACCTATGTTATAACTAACATTGACCCACTCAAGTACATGCACTCCAAGCCATACCAAAACCAACATTGGCTAAGTGGCTCATTATCTTATTTGAGTTTGACCTTGAGTTCCTCCAATAGAAATTAATTAAGGGGGAAGTTATTGCTGACCAATTGGCTGAAGCACCTTTAATGGTTAACCAACCATCTCCCCTTGAATTTCCCAATGATTTCATCATAATTCTTTCTCAAGAAGACCTCACCTATCAAATGAACTTGTAATTTGATGGACAAAATGTTATTATGGTGATGGTTTTGGTATCATTCTCATCCCTCTTGATGGTGAACCCCTTCCCTTATCTTTCAAGATTGATTTTGATTGTACCAACATGACTAAGTATGAAGCCCTAGTGATAGGTCTCCAAACTACTTTAACCTTAAAAATCAAAATGATAAGCATATTTGGTGACTCCCATATCATGGTCAATCAAATTAATAGAACTTACCAGTGTAAAAATGATGTCCTACAATAGTATAAATAACTAGTTCATATGTTATTGATGTCATTTGATCACTACCTTATCCAAACCACTCTATGATCTATGAATAAGTTTACTGATACAATGGCTTCTCTCACTTCCTAGATCATGTTTTCACCATTTGAATCTAAGCTATTTTTCACTAATTGAGCCTTATTATACCAAATCAAATCTTCCTTCCATCTTTAGTGTGGAGGAGACCCAACCTGACCTTTGGTATAATTAGATTTTTGACTATCTCAACCTAGCCATTCTTCCTTTTGATTTTTCTAAGAATGGTCAAAGAGAATTTATACAGAGTACCTCATGTTATACCATATTAGTGGTAATTATTTATAAATGTGGCTTTGATGGTTTCCTTTTATGTTGTCTATATAACCATGAATCCTCTCATGCTATCAAGGAAATGCATAATGCTATCATTATATCATCACTACAAAATAATATTTCGCCAAATGGGTGGAATCTATTCCTCTCATCTCAACCAAGGCCAAAAAGATCATTGAATTTATTAACCATAACATTATCTACCATTTTGGTGTTCATTATAAAATTATCACCAATAATGGTAAATATTTTAAGAATAAAAAATTCTAGGGTCTTTGTGACATGTATAGTATCAAGTTAAGTTTCTCATCGCATTATCATCCACAAGCTAATAGATAAGATAAAGCTTCTAAAAAAACTCTTAACAAAATGCTCACTAAAATGGTTAATGCATCTAGTCAGGATTGGCATTTACACATCCCCTTTGCCTTATGGTCATATTGTACTAACATTCAAACCCCCATGGGTGCTACCCTTTTCTCTCTTATTTTTAGAGTAGAGGTTGTCTTGCCTCTCGAAGACTGAATTCCCTCTCTTTGTATATCCCTATATGATATCATTTTTGAAGGAGATTATCATCAAAAATGTTTATCCCAATTCAAGCTACTTGATAACTTTTATTTTTCCATGCTTAACCATCTTCGTGTCTATCAAGAATGAATCAAATGTGCTTATAAAAAACACCTAAGAGAATGAGAATTCAATGTCAGAAACCTCATCTTAAAGGAAAATAAACATGTAACCAATATGGAAAATAACAAATGGGGTAAGTTTTCTTTCAATTAGCTTGGACCTTATATCATAATTCACAAGTATGGATCATGAGCTTACTGATTAGCCTCTCTTGAAGGGAAATCGAAACTTGAGCCTCTCAATGATTCACACCTACATATTTTATTTTATTAAACAAGATCAAACTCACCTTTTTTTTAACTGAAGATCATCCCTTAGTTTATAAGATTTTTCCCTTTACTCCTCTCACTTTAAGGACAACTGATTATAACATAGAGTTGTGTGATTATCTATCACAGTTATATCCTTAATCCTAAATATGGGTAACATAGCTCTACCCATGGCATGATTCTCATGGATAATTTTCATCCCTAATAGGATGGGATTCCATGGTCATTGTCTCTTAAAGTATCTTTTTGACCACCATTTCAACCTTCTTGTGTCTTAGTTTTAGCTTCATAAAGGTAAGCCTTTAATCCTATATAAGCAAGTCTATGTCATCAAAAGCAAAAAAATTAAAAGTCATTTATCCTATGGGTCATCTCTAGCATTATCAAACTGATCCCTTGAAGGATAGATACCAAAATTAATCAAAATTACTCAATGTAAGGTAGACTACTCCCTTAAAGGACAACATCAAAAATCCTTAAAAAAATATCAAAAACTTAGACCACTTCCTTGAAGAATGGCTAAACAAAGCATTTTCCAGAGCAATAAATTTCTTGGAATCTTCTCACATTGATCAGCTTCCCCAACCTCTCAAAGAAATAGCAAAATATCAAAATATCGCTTATCAAAATCACAAAAAGCAAACAATTAGAATAATTTGGAAGCCACAATCAATTTTCATAAGTAGACTTCTCACATCGATCAATCTACACCATATATGGCATAGACTTATTTATATTAGCTCTTTGGTAACCTATAAAAGATACATACTAGTCTTAAAATAAGGTTCGTTTATCATCCATCTCCCTTTTATACCCTTTATAAAACAAGGGAATTTTTGGTGTACTTGAAACTATGTGATCATGCAACTTTTTAACCAATTAACGAATGCTTATACAAAGCATACGAAGGGCTTGCATTCATAAGCTAATCTAACTTTAGTTTGTTTTGGTCCTTGCCAAAGAAAAAGCATCATGTTTCTTTCCTATTTTCTCAAACCTATTTGTTGATGCATTCATTAAGATGCTTGTCTTTTGATTGTTTTATCTTTCTTTTCTTTTTTCACATCTAATTTTTTTATCCAAACTTACTCTATGTGTTTTAAGATTAATTCACCTCCATCTAATCAAATGCAATTCATTAAAAATATTTAAATAAAAAATATGTGTTTTATTTTGTGATTGCCTTCTTACCTTATTTGTTTAAGTGTTTTTAATCATAAAAACATTTTAATGAATTAAGTATCTCATACATCAAATCTCATTTCACCCTTCTAACCAATCACATCAACTAATCATAGCCATTTTTCACATCTATAACCTTTTAATCATTTATTTTATAAATAAATTATTCATGCACATGTGTTATCCATCACAATTCTATCTAGATAAGGAAGCATAGATTCATTAATTTAAAACATCCACAATTCTAACAAAGCATACATGAGAGAACTGTTAATCACAACAATATCATCATGTCTAATAACATAATAAGCAACACCATGAACAAAAAATAAATCATCCATAACCATAAGCAACATCCCTAAAACCATAATCACATCATAAGATAATAATCAAAATAATCATATATAATCATAATGTCTATGTCTTTCAAAAGATATGTACATCTCATTGCATTGACTCATAGGTTGATATCAAAATCATATTGATATACAATATAGGGTCTCATAAGAGTCAAAGGTGGAGGGGCACTACTGCTCTTTGGATCTTGTCTATGTCCTAGATCTATTTGTACACCCATAGATGCTACCCACTGACCCAATGTAGCACTGTTGGCTCCCCCAACAAACTTTTCTCTATACATGGCATATTTTGGCTCATCTAAAATCTGTCTGAATACCAATGCCTCATAATATTTAAGTTCTTCCATCGTGACCACATACTTAGCCATAGGGATGGTCTGAGATGGTCTTGTAGGTGTCCTCACTACCCCTATCTCAAGTTATCCCTCTCATGTGTGACCAAGGCTAGCTACACTCGTGTTTGGTCTCTCTCCTATGTAAGGGTAGCTACTTGACCCTATGTTATGTCTTTTCTTAAGGTCATCACT
Organism: Torreya grandis; assembly: GCA_037957365.1. Lineage (NCBI taxonomy): Eukaryota > Viridiplantae > Streptophyta > Pinopsida > Cupressales > Taxaceae > Torreya > Torreya grandis. The sequence continues at coordinate 2,564,419 of JARHVA010000544.1, forward strand.
ACTACTGATACCTATGCCATGACCAAAGCTACCCTCACTTTATCTCTCTTTATAGGGATTGCCTACCTATCAAGGGCATCCACATCCATCTAGTCCCTACCTCCCTCCTACATATCTACATCAAGAGCCTACTGTTATCCATCATCTCCCCTAAGCACTACCACTACATAATGAACCTAAAACCATACAATGTACTCCTACATAGCCCCTACATCATCAATAGCTATGACCACTGGTAGCTCCTCACAATCAATCTCTATTTACTTCAACTATGGAGAAGGTAGTGGTGCCTTGGCATCCTCTCTCCTATACCTTAGGAAAGCACCTAGGATACCCTAAATAATCTTAAACTATCTCCTAACCCTATTGAATGAGATGAGCTCCACCTCATGTTCCCATATCCCATATATCCACTTGTAACTTTAAGTGATAGGATCTACCTACTATAGCCCGCCCATGCTGGGAATCTAGTATACAATCTCTAGATGACCTCCCCATCCACCAGTGCCTCCAACCTATCTCTATACCACTCTAATTCTTGTGATATTCTTCCTAGTGGTGTGAGTGCATGGTCTCCTCTCTATCTCATGAATCCAACTCTAAAGTCCATCTGAACCCATGTATGCCATGGCAATCCACCTGGTAGAAGTACCCTGATGTGTTCATATGCCCAATAGTGCAGTACAAACTCGATGTTAATGCCATATCACCTATATAACCTATATCCATAGAGATCTTGATAGATTTTCACTAGTAAAACTGAAGCCCATGCAAACACTATTTGGTACATCAGCATGTCTACAAGAATACCTAACAATAAAAAGGGAAATTTACCACTACTAGAATCTAGAAGTGCATAGCAAGTCATAGCTATCATCATCATTATGACAAACCTTCTCCCTCCCCTATCCATGTGAAACATAGGTGCATAATGGAATCCTCTAGTGTGCCATCTCATATGAACAAGGTCCTCTCTAAATAGTTGGTTCATATACACATATTAATCTTCATTGCCGATATGCTCTATTGGCTCTCCCCAAATTGGTAATCATAAAATCCAGTGAATATCCTTTGGTAAGATAGTAATCTCTCCATTAGGTATTAAAAAAGTATTGGTAGCTGGGTCCCATCTCTCGATAAGGGCTACCAATATCATTGCATCTCTCAACAAATGCTGATAAAATATCATGCCTCCTAGGTCTACTACTATCATGTGTTCCCCCTCCTAGTCCATCATATCCCTATGTACCTCATCTAGGAGTTGAGGCACTTGATCTTGCATCTATAGCTACTCCCTCACCTACAAGGTTAGATATTTACCTTATTTTATCTTATACTTCAAATATAGCCTATGTACTTTACCTATTCACCCTACCCTTACTACCTAATTATGCACCCCATTCTAAAAGCACTACCCTTAAAACTCTAACTTTTACCCAACTCTTAACCCATTATTATACATCTTCTACCCTTTTCCTAAGCCTTATATCGACCATCGATGGTCAAGTGTCGATGGTTACTTGTGGAATTATCATCGATTAACCCTTGATCACTAATGGTTAGAGTATGGACAATAGATGGTCCACACATCAATTTTTGATGGTCACTTATCAATTAGTGATAGTCGATAATGACCACCAATGATTATTGTGGTGACCATTGGTGATCAAACCCTAGCTCCAAACCACCATACTTAAACCAATCAACACAACACTTCCATTTTTACACAAAATTACTCTACTCCCTCCCTTCCCTTCACTTTCACTAACCTATTTCCACCCCCACTACAAAATTCCTACCAAATCTCAAACCCCCAAATTTCTAATGCATACTCACCCAAGAAAAACCAATGAAACAAAACCACTTTCAAAATCAATGCATCCCTTACCAACAAACTTGAAAATAAAACCAATAAAAAAACTTGCTGAATCCTCATTGGCTCTCTAACCTACTCTAGCCCACCTCATCAAACCTCTACCTCCCACATCTACTATCTATCAAACAATCCTCACCCAACTTGATCAGCTCACAAATGAAAAACTAGTGACATTTTCACTCAAGATAATAGAAATGTCATGGGTCAAATTTGTAAATGAGCAAATAAAACCCACTTTGACCTTTTATGATCACCCTTTTAGAGCTTATGTTTATTCATCGATGATCATAGGTGAGCATCGATAATTGACCTTGATAGTCGATAGTCGACCCCTCTAGGATTCTACCATCCTACTATATATTTTTTGCAAAGGACCACCTAACCCAACTTTCTATTTACCCACCTAGTTCACCTTTTGGCCATTGAGTCCACTTGTATGCCTCTATTTGTGATGATCACACCATGATACCTTTAACATCACCTTTATTTTTATGACTCTCACCACCATATGTGATGGTATGCTCAACCTCAATCCTTTTTTAACATTAACCTTTTAGATGCCTCCAATTTTTCCCTTTAGCAATTCTCACACCTATGACCTAATCTATGTTCTCAAGATCACCCACTTTTTAGACCCCTGATACCATGGCAAACTTTGCTTATAAGACTTGAGTTTACGAGTGCACCCATATCTGCTACACCTAAATGTGGTGGCTTGGTTCACTTGTCACTTTTCCCCCCTTGCACCAACCTATTTTACCCATTTTATAACCCATTTTCATTTGTTAAACCTGCACTCAACTCTATTTTCACCTTGTTTCATCTTGGTTTGAGGGGGAACACCTCCTACCATACTCAGATCATCTATCCAACTAGCCATTACACTTGTTGTTTTTGTTTCGTAGCTTGATGATGCAAACTACACAATAAGAGGGGCAAAACATAAACACTCAAAAACCACGTAATGCATTTCTAATCATCAAAACACCCTTTGGCCCATTTATCCCTCTTAGGTTAGGATTACCCATTAAAATCCTTAGATTTACCCCTTTGTCTAAATTAATTAAGTTAATTAATTCAATAAATCTTATTTACATTTCACCTACCCAAACCCATGTCTAGTTGGTCAACTCCTAACCTAGAGACCATTTCTACCCTAGAAATTAATAATCCTGACCTCCTAGACTTGTTCTTCATATGTCTCAA
>JARHVA010000544.1:2572500-2650000 GCA_037957365.1 Torreya grandis
ATACTAGATAATGCTTAATGAAACTAGTCACTTATTTATTTATTAGTGATTTGAATTCAAACTTTAGTAAGATTTGCATGTAAAGCCAACTTCTAACAAATATAAATGAGAAAGAAAAAAGGGGAAGATGGGCTTATCTAATTAAAAGGGTGACACAACATAATGGGTCAAGATTTTATGGATGATATTGATAGGGGTCATGATTGTACAAATGGTTCCAACAATGAGACCATAAGATCAAATAATTATCAGATGAAGTACACAAACATGTGTGAAAGAGAGTTTCAAGCTTTGTAAGTGGTCATAATGGCTTAGTAACTCTTAATTTGGGCTAATCACCCATACATAGATAGATGTGCATAAATTATGAAATAAAGATAAATTATGAAATAAAGATAGATGTCCATATAAAGATATCATTGATCCCAAACTTGAATACCCATCATATCCATATAAGATTATTAAATTTAAGATGGAATACATTATGATTTTAAAATTTAGAACTAACTCATATGACTTACATAGTGAAACTAGTAGATAGGTACAACCATAAATTCTTTGAGAAAAAATAATTTTAAAACTATGTAACTTAGATATAATTGAAGATAAAGATTATTTCCTAGTAACATGGCCATTATATAATGATATAAGACATTCTTATGTTGATATATATAATTATAACATAGCTCATGAAATCTAAATTACCATAGAATCAATTACTTACTCAAGTAAACATTAGTTTTGGTACTCCAAGTTTTCTTTTCAAAAAATTGGGTGTTGAAAAATCATTTCTCTCATAGTTTTTCTCATTTTTTATCGTGTTTAATTAGTTAATATTTTGATATGTTTCTAAATCATCACTTATTTTCCTAGGCACTTTGTTTGGGAAGAGTCTAAGGATTATAAATTATAAAATCACGTCAGTGGGGAAGAGCTCAAATATTATGAATATTATGAACGAACTTTGATTATAAACATTCTTTTGATTGTGAAGGCACTTCAATTTGAAAGAGTCCAAAATGATTGGATGGTTGGAGTCATAAAGGGAAACTATAAAATTAAATATTACAAAATGAAATAAAAAATAATTACATTGACTACCACTTCATTGAGTCATAAATATCAATTTAATCTAAAAGGCATTAAAATTATTCGTTATCATCATTATGCGAGTAGGAGTTTAGCAATGGTAGTTGAGGGGTGGTGGGGAGTTATAATATCCATGAATAAAAATAATATTATTAACCATCAATTTGATGCATATTTGACCATCATTTGATAGTTTCAATCTTAATTTTGACACCTATTTGACCATCATTTACAAGTTTTTTTTAAATTTAATAAGTCGATCAAAAAATCATAATATCATGGCCATAGGGTAGAGTTTGGACCCCCTATGATAGTCCAAGTTTTCTTTTCAAAATTTGGGTGTTTAAAAATAATTTCTCTCATAGTTTTCTCATTTTTTATTGTGTTTAATTAGTTAATATTTTTATACGTTTCTAAATCATCACTTATTTTCCTAGGCACTTTGTTTGGGAAGAGTCTAATGATTATAAAAACACTTTAGTGGGGAAGAGCTCAAATATTGTGAATATTATGAAGGAACTTTGATTATAATTATTCTTTTGATTGTAAAGCCACTTTAATTTGGAAGAGTCCAAAATGATTGGATGGTTGGAGTTATTAAGGAAAACTATAAAATTAAATATTATAAAATAAAATAAAAAATGATAATAGATACAAAAACTATCAAGACAATAATTTATCAATAGGTAAAATTTCTAAAAATAATAACTTATATTAATTCATATTGAATGACTTGAAATAATTACAAACCCAAACCACACTTAAATAAATCTCAACTTGAAATTTGGAGTTGACATGCAAAAATTTGAAAAAAACTAAAATAAAAAAAGGTCTATTTTTAGCAGCAACTATTTATAGTAAGTTTTACATGCAAGCGCGCATAGCTCTAAAAATCTCTCAAAATATCCTAAATAATAAAATTAACCTATCTAACAAAATTCAACTGAAGTTAATGTTCGAACCTAAAAATATACAATTTTTAAAAATAGGAAATTATCAAAAAATTTATTAAACAGTAATTTTGAGCCCTTAGATGATCACATATGGCCTCTAGAAAATGTCAAAATCAACTCTAAGTGGATAGGGAGGCTTAAGACAACATCAAAATTTTTGAGACGGTCATTTTGGCATGTGGAAGGGAAGAAACAGAGCTACAGGTCAAAATTTATGGCCTCTAATTGGCCTATTTTTTTTGCATCATTCTCCTCTGGTTGAAAACAACTCAGCTCCTACGAGTTGGCCTGATTACACTCCTACCATTTTTGTTTATCAATCTTCTTTAGCTCCCATTTTATTATGCAAGTGTTGTCTTCTTGCTGTAATCCTTCTCACTACACTAAATACCTGTTATAATTCCCTTGCCTTGTGCTCACTGTTTTCATATCCAAAACCTACACTATTTTTTCTTCTTCTTTGGAACCTGTTGTTGTCAATTTACTTATTTATCTTTGTCACCTTCACCATCTTCTCCATGGAATTCATATAAATATGAAAAATTAAATACTGCAGATATATCAAAATTCTATGGTAAACTCACCTCATAAGCATTGTCATTAATTTTCTTTATAATTCTACATGGTCCAATTTTCTTGTACCTCAACTTGTTGTATGTGCCTTTTGGAAATATTTCTTTCCTCAAGTAAACCATTACCAACTCTCCTTCAAATACCTTGGATCTTCTTCTGAGATTTGCCTCTGGATCTTAATTTTCTATAACTTTCTTCTTAATCCTTCTTGCAAATACTACATATGCTTCTGCATCATCACTAATTTGATTTGCAATTGGTAATTGCACCAAATCTAAAATATCCATAGGGTTTCTCCCATAAACAATTTAAAATGGTGACTTTCCTATCTATCTATTCACTAAATTGTTATATGCAAACTCAACTTGTGGTAAAGCCAAGTCTTATTGCTTGGGCTTATCTCCCACTATGCATCTCAACAAATTTCCCAAGCTCTTATTCACAATTTATGTTTTTCCATTTGTTTGTGGGTGATATGCAATACTGAAACCAAATAATTGACCAAAAAATTATCAAGATAATAATTTTATCAATAGGTAAAGCTTCTAAAAATAATAACTTGTATTGATTCATATTGAATGACTTGAAATAATTATAAACCCAAATCGTACTTAAATAAGCCTCAACCCAAAATTTAGATTTGACATGTAAACATTTGAAAAAACTAAAATCTAAAAAAAATCTATTTTTAGTAGTTGCTATTTATAGTAAGTTTCACATGAAAGCACATACAGCTCTAAAAATCTCCTAAAATATCCTAAATGCTAAAATTAACCTATCAGATAAAATTCAATTGAAGTTGATGTCCGGACCTAAAAATATATAATTTATAAAAATAGGAAATTCCCAAAAAATTCATTAAATGATAATTTTGGACCCTCAAATGATCATGTATAGACTCTAAAAATATCAAAATCAACTCTAAGTGGATAGGGCGGTTTAGAACAACATCAAACTTTTTGAGACGAACGTTTTGACGCATGAAAGAGCTCAAACGGAGTTATGGGTCAGAAGTTATGACCTCTGAAAGATTGGTCTATTTTTTCTGCATCAAATAATTGCATTGACTTCCACTTCATTGAGTCATAAACATTAATTTGATCTAAAAGGTGTTAAAATTATTCTTGTCATCATTATGCCAATATGAGTCTAACAATGGTAGTTGAGGGGTGGTGGGGAGTTATAATATTCATGGATAAAAAATAATATTGACTTTCAATTTGATGCCTATTTGACCATCATATGATAGTTTCAAATTTAACTTTGACATCTATTTGACCATGATTTAGAAGTTAGTTTTTTTTTTTTTTTTTTGATAAATCGATAAAAAAATCGTAATATCATAAACATAGGGTAGAGTTTAGACACTCTATGGTAGTCCAAAATTTCTTTTCAAAAATTGGGTGTTAAAAAATTATTTCTCTCATAATTTTTCTCATTTTTTATTGTGTTTAATTAGTTAATATTTTGATATGTTTCTAAATCATCACTTATTTTCCTAGGCATTTTGTTTGGAAAGAGTCTAAGAATTATAAAAGCATTTTAGTGGGGAAGAGCTCAAATATTGTGAATATTATGAAAGAGGTTTGATTATAATTATTCTTTTGATTGTAAAGGCACTTTAATTTGGAAGAGTCCAAAATGGTTGGATGGTTATAGTCATTAAGGAAAACTATAAAATTAAATATTACAAAATAAAATAAAAAAATATTTGCATTGACTACCACTTCATTGAGTCATAAACATCAATTTGATCTTAAAAGTGTTAAAATTATTCATTGTTATCATTACGCCAATAAGATTTGAAAAATGGTAGTTGAGAGGTGGTGGGGAGTTGTAATATCCATAGATAAACAAATAATATCAACATTTAATTTGATGCCATTTGACCATCATATGATAGTTTCAACTTTAATTTTGACACCTATTTGACTATCATTTAGAAGTTTTTCTTTTTGGTTTGATAAGTCGATCTAAAAATTGTAATATCGTGGCCATAGGGTGGAGTTTGGACCCCCTATGATAGTCCAAATTTTATTTTCAAAAATTGAGTGTTGAAACATCATCTCTCATAATTTTTCTCATTTTTTTATTGTGTTTAATTAATTCATATTTTGATATGTTTGTAAATCATCGCTTATTTTTCTAGGCACTTTAGTGGGGAAGAATTCAAATATTGTGAATATTACAAAGGAACTTTGATTATAAATATTCTTTTGATTGCAAAGGCACTTCAACTTCAATTTGGAAGAGTTCAAAATGATTAAATGGTTGGAGCTATCAAGGAAAACTATAAAATCAAATATTACAAAATGAAATAAAAAATAATTATATTGACTACCATTTCATTGAGTCATAAACATTAATTTGATTTAAAAGGTGTTAAAATTATTCATTATCATCATTATGCCAATAGGAGTCTAACAATGGTAATTAAGGGGTGGTGGGGAGTTGTAATATCCATGGATAAACAAATAATATCGACATTCACTTTGACGCTTATTTGACCATCATATGATAGTTTCAACCTTAACTTTGACACTTATTTGACTATCATTTAGAAGTTTTTCTTTTTGATTTGATCATAGGGTGGAGTTTGGACCCCATCCCTCCCCTCCCCTTCTTTTTTTGGAAATATTTTTTCAAATTTAACATAATCATGTAATTAGATTGATAGCATTTATCACCAGTCAATAAAAACATTTTTTATAAAAATATCGATCTTATTAATCAATGTGGTATAATATAAAATTTATGATAAAAACTTAAAAATTGATATATATCTTTTTTTTTCAAATAAATATATTTAAAATATATATAATAGTCTTATATATAATCAAATATCGTATTATGTTTACCTCTTTATATATGAATATTAAATATAGTTTTATATTTTATTTATATTTCTTAAAAAAAACATTGAACCATGTAATTTAATAAATTTTTCAAATATTGATCACATTTAAAATTTATAATAGCAATTTATTTTACATTATCATAACTATAATTTAGGTAATATTAATGTATAGAAGAGAATGAGGGTTGTGAGTCATTACCATTCTCAATTAAGGTATTCAATGTACTCAATGTCATTGTATCTTTCTCGAGCACGTGTAGGTATTGTATTTTTTACTAAAATAATTTAAATATGTAATCATCCACAAGAAATCATACACATTGAAATTATGCTCTTAAAAAGCCAATCACAAGATATATAGGTAAAATAGAATATAGACACATGATTAAATTCAAGAAGCCAACCATAGGATGCCTTTTAGTGGGTATAAAATTGCCCTACTTGGTGGAGTTAGAGTGGACAAGTGACTAATTTTGAGCACTAACTTTAAAAACATTACATTTATGATGAGAACTAAATAAATTTAGATTTGAAGATGAACAAGCTTCAAGATTTGGATGTAATTCGTTAAAATAGCGAGTTGCTATTTTGTTATTTTTTAAAAGGTTAATAAAGAAATAAATAATTTGTGAAATGAAAGAATGACTGAGCGAGCGAGCGAACGAATAAGTTAATGAATAAGTGAATGAACAAGTGAGTGAACGAATGAATGATGTAAAATTTTTAATCTTTTTTTGATGTTAATTTTTCTATTATGGATTTTCATTATCAAATTTGTTATTTTATTTAACTTTGCCTCTTTAAACAAGTCAATTAAATCAGAAGGGTTGTACTCGGATTGGTAGGGATGATGGTTGCTTATATCTATCTACCAAGATACAAATCTTTCTAGATATCTGATACAGAAAATCAAATAGATAAACCCAAGATTGTGCCCTGGATGATTTTGACAGCATGGATGCCCCTTACTAATGGTTGCTTAGTCAAAAGAACTCACTAGTTTAGATATATGCTTAGTTAGCATTGTAAATTTGTTATTTGTTTATTTCCAAAATATGGACAGAGATGCTAACATTCTATATAATTCAATAATTTTATGTAACGTCTTTACGTATATAAAAAAATAAGTCAATTAAATTGTCAATCTTCAAAGTGTCTTTTTATTTGATATGGATATCACTATGAGGTGAACACTCCATAATGAAGTATCATTCTACTTTTAGTACTCCCTTGTCATAAAATAAACATGTTCTCATGTTCTCTTTTACTAGTTTCACACCTAAAATAATGATGAAAAGTTTAAAATTCTTATATAAAGAAAATATATATATATATGAAAAAATAATATTATATTACAAAATTTCACTCACTTTATAACTTCTAAAGACTAGTGGAAGGAGAGCATATGTATTTTCTCCATCACAAAAACTTAAGAGTTGATTTTATGTAGAAACTATTTGAAAATACTAGAGTAAAAGGATTAGGAAACTTGATAATTCAAATGAGTAGTAGAAAGAAAAAATTTATTAAAGAAACAATTTATCTATAATATCATCATTTCAAGGTAATGGAGACAGTGAAAAAAATTTGTGAACTGTAATCCAATCTCATGAACATAATTAAAATCAATTCATTTCATTTCAAAAATAATATTTTAAAGATAATAAACTCGCTATCCGGTCAGGGAAGAAGAACGATCTCGTCTATTAATAATTTGATGATACCCGTAGTAATCCTTTATAAATTGGATGATTAAATATTATCTTTGCCATGATTTCTTCTCTGGATGTTAGCTTCTCTTACTATATTGATATTTCTAATTAATTTTCGACAATTAATTAAGACTATATTTTTAGTGGCTACGACCTTATTGTATTAGGTTAGTTCACTCCATTAGATTTTCCAAAACATTCTTAAATGATGATTACGTTGGCTAACACCAAAATTAAAAAACAAATCAATACTGAATGAAGTCACTTTGTGAAATCTCCTAGTTTTGTTTTTTCTTAAAATTTCAGTCCTCATCATTATCATCCTCATTATTCTGATCAAAATCTGTATCAGGACACGTGAGCCTGTACACACAAACCACCACAGCAATCCATCCCTTCTCATTCATTTAATCATCCAAAGACCAAAAAATAAATATTTTATTTCAGTGGGAATTCTTCAATGCAAGAAGATCCATTTCGTGATATCAGTGTTCCCATCCCATCCATCTAGTCCCGTCTTTTCTTCCTCTTTAAAATTGCGGCTCTGCCATGACCACAATATATTTTATAATATCAGAAGCATCTTCGCCGCAGCAGCATTCAGAGAAGAACCGAGTATGATAATGCATCTACAGCTACTCTCCAAATGGAAGGTACAATAGTAAGTGCAACAGAAACCCAAAAAAGAACAAAATTAAAAACAATTAGGTTAAGATGGGATGTGTATCCGAATTTGTTGCTAAGGTCCACCGTTTGATCTAGATTTAGTTTTAGTTCAACCCTGTCTGTTTGATCTGTCATTATTATTATTAATGTAGAGCTTCACGCCTGGGCCCTCCTTAAATTTGTCGCCACCCCATTTCTCTCTTTCTCTTCTGCATGCGCATAATCTTTCGTTGCTCTTATATCATCCTCTGCATTGATACAAGCCTTACAAACAATCCTGCTAGTCATTCCATGATCTCCATAGATTCTATTCAATCAACGTTTCCAATAGTATAACTGTGTATTGTTGTTGCTTTATAGAAAGGGCTTGCAAAATTCAATTGGGCATTAATTATTAAGGGGAAGGGTAAAAATCTAGGATTGGATGGGAACACCCATTTGCTTTTCAGCCTTAAATGCCCCTCCCCGCTCAACACTGTTGGATGCCTTTGGATAACCATGCCAGATGGTAAAAACACTCAGTTTTTACCAGGGCAAGCCTTAGCCTAAGCCAAAGCTTGAATTGACATAATATCCCGGAATATCAATTAGTATCAGATTCTTCAGAATCTGACAGTACTGTCAGGCCTTGCTTGCCGATATAAAGATTTCCAAGTATTGTATATGTTAAGAAATCGGTCTTCTCTTTTTTATTGTCCCTGATAAGCCCAATAAACTGTACCCACCAGGCTATTACCCCTTGTGAGCTCGTTTTGTTTGTTTCAGCATTGTGTTTCCCACACGTTAGATTTTCTCTTTGTCTAGTGGTCTGTAGCTCTGCTGTTCTGACAATTTACTTCTTTCTTTGGCGTCCGTCTGTCCAGCCACTGTAGGATCCTTCATAACTAACTTCTTTTTCAAGACCAGAGTAGAGAAGCATATATTTCTGTAACTTTGGCAGACAGGCCAAATACTGTATTTTATCATATATTCTATTGATACTGTGATCTGGGTTTTCAGATCTGCAAATAGATTTTTGCAAATGGCTTCTGAGAACATCAACATTCTATTTTCTGACAATGACAGAATGGAGTATATCAAGAGTCAGTCTTCTTCTTCTTCTCCTCCTGCTGATGCTGCTCTTGTTCATCACAGGGGAAGTTCTAGTTCTAGTTCTACTAATACAAGATCTTCTCCTGAGAAAAAAATCAAAAGAAAACAGCAGGAACCGGGAAGATACCTGGGTGTAAGAAGAAGGCCATGGGGTCGTTATGCTGCAGAAATTAGGGATCCTACAACCAAAGAGAGGCACTGGCTTGGCACTTTTGATACAGCCGAAGAAGCAGCCCTTGCCTATGACAGGGCTGCAAGATCAATGCGTGGTACTAAAGCCAGAACCAATTTCATGTATCCTGATATGCCCCAGGGAGCTTCCTTGACCTCGGTCATGTCGCCTGAAGATACTGAGAAACTCAGGTGTTGGCTCCTGGCTTCTCATGTCAATTCATGGACAGATCAGCATCCACATCAGCAGCAGCAACGCCCACATCAGCAGCGGCAACACCCACATCAGCATCAACTGTACCCACATCCGCAGCAGCAACAACATCAGCAGCAGCAGCGCCCAGATCAGCAGCAATATCACCCACTTCAGCAGCAGCCGCCGATTGATACTGATCAGCATTCCAGGGTTTTTGCAAAGGATTGCCCTCAGCCTTCTGCACCTCTACTACACCCATCTCAATTCATGTTTGCTGAAAGCTGCAAGCCCTGTGTATCTGACAATGTGGGAGATGAAAAGGCTGTTTTCATGCAGTCTGAGGCATGGGCTATAGCCAGCCTTCTTGACGATTTTTCATGCCATCCTGCTTCCATTGTGCAACAACAACAACACTACCATCAGCAGCAGCAATCATCAGCTTTCGCTTTTTCTTCATCAATGTATGGTTCTAATAACACTCTCTTCTCAGTTCTCCATGAACAAATCTCAGCACCAATTCGTCACATATGTACTTCTGAGTTCATGTCAGCAAAATCTCAATCGCCTGCAGAGACAATCTCTGCAACTTCTTCAGAAGTCTGCAGCCCAGACTGCTTCCAAAACAATAGTACTACTACCGAAACCCATCATCATAGCTCCCACATGACCAATAGCCTGCCATCTACTGAACAAACATTTTCTGCTCCTGCTTCTGAAGTCTGCAGCCCAGCAGCTGCTAATCATGTCCAAATCAACTCTACTTCAGCACAATATTCGTACACGTTTCCTAGTCTGTATGATGTTAGCCAAGGATTATGGGTTGATTCAGATCAGCAGCCTCTTATAACAGACTGGGATGAGCAACTTTGCGAGTCTCCAATATCTTGCCCAAGCATTGATGGTAATGAGCTGAATTCAGCACTCCTGCATAGCCCTCTCTTTGGAGTCATGCCCCAGGTTTCTGATTCCTTCATGCATGGCATCCCAACATTTACTGATGCCTTTGACTTGGGATCCTCTCAGCTATAAGTCACCGTTCAATGTAAGCCCAGAATTCAGATATATTTTACATTTACATACCTATATATGCATATTATTACACTGTTCATTAGAGTCTGAGAGTGCAATTAGCATCAGCAGGCAGTTAAATGGGCAGACTATGCCTGTCTAATTCAGACAACATGGAGTTCATATCATGATTATTATTATTTGTACCAGCCACTCAAATAGACCTGGTCTTTTAGACCTACACCCATTATTTCAGTGCAGCATTTTGAGATTATTGACATTCATTCTGATGGAGTTTATGGGCTTACGGTTTGTAAATCAGGTAATACTGGCTGAAATATCCTTTAATGAATAAGTACAATATGGGTGGATTGTTTTTAGGCTACTTTGGATAAATTTCTTCCTACAAATTAATCCATGTATTCTCCAAATTTGATCTTGCAGGCTAAGTTGGTATACATACATATATCTATATTATGGAGGCGGATTAGATATATCGTAGAGGCACGAGAACGAATATAGAAACCCAGAGCGGATTCTATAAATTCTATGTAGAAGTTTGTTGTAAGTAGAATGCATTAAGTTTTGTGGCAGGTTGTTGTTGGTTTTTGAAAGCTCATATATGTAAGTCCAATGGCTCTAATTCAGTAGGAAAGAAGAAAGTACATATAATTCATACAAATTTTCATGATTTGTGATTGTGGTGGTCATGGAAATTTGTTTCTACAACGTTGTGAGGAAGTTAGAAACCAACCAAAGAGCCTGTTGAATTCATATGCCAGTGTATCTTCTTACACAAGCATTTGACCCATGCTATATATATATATCAGCTTTACACATACCAAGTGAACAAAATTGCCATAAACACATTTTGTGATGATGTTTCTCAGATTTAACCCTTTAGCAGTTTTTGGTTCATATTTACTGTACTAGTTTATTGTTTGCTATTGCCATTGGCATAACAAATTTCTTATAGACTATAGTCCATAACATTAAGGAGTGAATGAGGATTTCAGAGTTGCAAAAGAAATTTCACGGTGCACTAAAGAAGTACATGACTTTCTCATATCATTTTCAAGATTCTAGAAGAGATGTATATGGAAGTTCGTGATATATGTAAGTCAAATAAAATATAGTTTTTTATTTGACCTGTGAATATAAGGCGTTGAAGTTCACAATCCAGACACATCTACAGATAAGTAAAGTAAAAACATTACAAGTAGGTAGTAAACTTGCTATCTTTAAATGAACTTAAGAAACAAATATATTTTATTTTATTATTATGGAATTTGTCATTTTAAATTTGTAAGAGTTTTTGGTTCAAATTTATAATAATGAAATCAATTTATTATTTACTATTAATAAAAATAACTTTATTATAAAATTTATAATACAATTTTGTTATAAATTCAGAAATAAGTTTTTGAATATAATGTTATACTAGATTTTTTTAGTTGATTGTTGAGATTATAGTGGAAATTTTAGAAGATAGGTATAGAATGTTTATATTAGAATTCTTTAATTAATGATATTAGTATATAGTTATTTAATAATAATAATTTTTTATAAATTTATAATATTAAATAATGATCATTAGTTTTTTTTTAAAATTAAAAATATTATTTGTTGGAACAAATTAATATTAAGAATTTTTTTATAAAAAGATAGGTGTAGGATTATCATAATTTTAATTATTTTAGTTTGTTTCAACCTATTTGTTTTATAGAAATGGTTTTGTATTAGTTCTTTGATTGGATTTTTGTATTTTATATTTTATTTTATTATTTCTTTGAATAATAAATTTTTGAAAATAATATTTTGACAAATTTATAATTAATTTTTTAGATTGGAGTGGGATAATATATCGGTCAAAATCATAAAATGTGTATGGAATGTTACACTGCAATCTTTTATATAGATAAGTTAAAGAGAAAATTAATAAAAGAAAAATTTGAGAGTCTATAATCTATACACATCTTTTATAATAATAATGATAAATAATTTGATCTTCTTTGATTAAAATTAAGCTATTACATATACAATATATTGAAACTTTAGCAATCTATGTTTATTATAAAAGATTTTGTAAAGACTCCATAAAAACTGTACAAGTTTCAAAGTCCACAATCTATATACATCTTAAACAATTTGATTTTTTTAATTAAAATTATGTTATTACATAATTTAATAAATTAAAGCTTTAACAATCCACATTTATTTAAAATGATTCTGGAAAAACTGCATAAATACCCTTAAAGTTTGAGAGTACACAATCCATATACATCTTCTATAATAATAATCATAAACAATTTGATCGTCTTTAATTAAAATTATGCTGCTACAAAATTTAATAAATTGAAGTTTTGGTAATTCATGAACTTATTTAATTTAATAAATTGGAGTTTTGGTAATTCATGAACTTATTTAAAAGGATTTTGGAAAAATTGCATGAATACCTTATATTTAAAAAATGAATCATTTGATGTGATTCAAAATGGTACTAAAATATTCTCGTAATTTATCTAATATTACATATTATTTCCAAAAACTCATTCTTTAATTTTATTAAAAATTTACAGGATACACGTAGTAAATTGGATTCATATATACTGCTGCAAAAGCTAGGTTTTGCAATTATTGTAGAAGAGATGTAACCAAACATTTCAGTTATTTCCAAAAACTTATTTCTTAATTTTGTTATAGATTTACAGACTACACAGAAAGTATATTGGATTCATATTTAGTACTGTGAAAGTTAGGGTTTATAATTATTCCAGATTTACAAACTACACAGATAGTATATTGGATTCATTATTAATTATGTGGAAGTTAAGAGTTTGTAATTATTCCAGATTTACAAACTATACAGATAGTATATATTGGATTTTATATTTAGCACTGTGAAAGTTAGGGTTTGTAATTATTCCAGAAAAAACGTGATGAAACATTTCAATTATTTTAAAAAAAAAAAAAAAAAAACAAACCTTATTCCTTAATTTTGTTACAGATTTACAGATTACAGGGATAAAAAATTGTTGTTACAGATTTACAGACTACAAGGGTAGAAATTGGATTCATATTTAGTACTGCGAAAGCTTAGTTTTGTAATTATTCCAGGACAGACGTGACAAAACATTTCTGTTATCAAAACTGAGACCGATCTGTTTCTTTTACGCGCAGAATTTACTGCATTCACATGGTAATGGACGTACCGTCCAATTTTAAGGAAAGTTTTACCGAACATGATGCCTAGAGCTATGCTATGGTGAGCTATATTTGTCACATTCTCCAAGAAAATGGATTTTAATTATTATGTCGGACATTATTTGTTGTCACAATCTCCAACGGGAATTAGAAAATTTTGAAAGCAAAGGCCATGATAGTAGAGAAATGTGAGAAATGAAACTGATCTCTCAGTGGCTTCTCGGAAATAGATTGTGTGTGTTGCGGACAGAGTCGACAATACAGACTGCCCGACCGTCTGTGTGCTTGTTTGGAACTTGTGAGGCAGATTTGTGAAGTAAGCAGGCTGAGGCGTTACTTTCATCATTTCGAATCCTTATTGTTTGCCTTTCAGTCTCAGGTGAAAACAGCCTCTGCATTTAAAGTTGCTTTCTTACCATTATGGCTGTTTAAAGTTTGTTGGAATAGTCTGTATGTTTGAAGTTGTTTTCGAGTTGGTTTAATAGTACACTTGAGTTAGTTTAATGATGCAGAAATTGTATTTTTCAAAGGGAGATTACAGGTTCTAATCAAAGATAAAGTATGTATGTTTTGTATTTGAAATATGTATATAATATTATAAATTATTTTTCAAAATATAAATAAATAAAGGGTTTGACATCATGAACATTAAAGAGTACTTTTCCTTTCTATCAATGAACACTTAATTTTGGTACGGTGAAGTTATTATTCTGATTTCTATTTTTTCTCTTCCCTGTTTTTTTTAGTTTTTGAGTTTTTTCAAGAACCGTGCATTATATGGTTCTAGTGCACTAGATGTGAGCAATCCCTGGTTCTAGGGTGGGTCTTTGTGGTTCTATGTGTTGTAGTTTTGATTTGTCAATGTTTTTTGTACATTGTGTGTTAGCTTGTACAAACATAGGATCCTAATTTGAAATTGAGAAGTTTATAAATATGCATGTGCATTAGTACATATAGAACATGAATGTGCAAGATATTAATTGAAAAAATCTATCTAGAGATTAATAAGAACAATTAATTCACACATTTAAAGAGAAATTTAAGTAGATATAAAGCATTTATTTCTTTGCCACATGTTCATTTTAACACAAAAAGTTTATAAATATGCATGTGCATTCGTTACATATAGAACATGAATGTACAAGAAATGAATTGAAAAAATCTATCTAGAAATCAATAAGAACAATCAACTCAAATATTTAAAGAAAAATTTAAATACATATGAAACATTTATTTCATTGTCACATGTTCATTTTAGCACAAAAGTTATTTAGGACTCACGCTTACATTCACTTGACTCTTTATTGAACATATATTATAATTGTTATTGATTGTAAAAATTGTACAAACGTCTTAAGTGTTAGGTTGTGGAGCTAAAAGCTTCAACTCTTTGCAAACTGAAGGAACAGAAGGTTGCTGAGATCCAGGAGCACCGGCGTCGGCAGCAGGACCGACGTTGGTCGTGACCAGTGCAGAAGGCCACCGGCGACGGCAGGGAGTCGGCCGACGTCGGCAAAACCAGGCAAGCAGGGACCAGCGTCGGTCACCTGTGTGTTTCAGAACTGTTCGTTGCACGAACAGTTAGTTAAGTGAACGAAGAGTTTGTATGTTAAGACCAGTTAGAGTCTTGAGCTGCGAGGATAATTGTCTAAATTAAGAGTTTAAGTTATTGTTTAAGTTAGGGATCTATTTATAGACCCATTGGCATGTATTGTATAAGTATGAGATAGAAAGGAAGAGTTCCTTCTGTTGTAAGATCATTGAGTTGCAGGTTGTTGCAAGCTCATAGGGGATCTACATGTAAGTTTGGTCTGTTGAATTGCAGGTTGCAGGTTCATGGGAGATCAACTTGAAGTGCTATAGAGTGCTTGGTGTACCGGCAGGGTTATTACTGACTGGTTGGTGAGGTGAACACCAATTATGTGTGTGAATTGGTTGTTGGGACCGTTTTTTGTGTAGGAGAGTGTGTGTGAGAAGAATTACTGTACACTTGAGGCGTGAAAAACCTCTGTAAGGTGGAAGAGTGTGGCAGCTCTTTGTAGTATTCTTTTCTATAAAGTGTTAATACAAGATAGTGTATTGTCTCTCATATTCTGTGCTATTGGTGAATTCTAGTTACTTGTGTTTCTGATTATTTCCGCATATTTAATTGCTTATATTTGGTAATCATATTGTGCTCTTTCTGAGGAGCAAGATCCTAACAGGAGGAATCAGAACAGGTGTGTTTGTTCTTGGATTTCTCACCCCTACAATTGGTATCAGAGCTTTTGGTTGGGATACTAATAGATTGGTTTAGATCTGGGTAGTGTGTTTTGATTACAGGTTACTCACAGGGTTTCTATTTGAGTGGGAGTTGAGCAATGGCAGAAGACAGTAAGCTACGAATGAAAAAGTTTAATGGCAAGAACTACCAATTATGGAGGATGCAGATTGAAGACTATCTGTATCAGAAAGATTTGTACTTACCGTTGGGTGGGGTTAATTGCAAACCCTTGGATATGAAGGATGAAGAATGGGAGGTTCTTGATCGAAAGGCTCTGGGATCTATTAGATTGAGTCTTGCATCATCTGTGATTTTCAGCTTATCAAAGTGTAAGACAACGGTGGAGTTGATGGAATCTTTGGCAAATTTGTATGAAAAACCCTCAGCTTCTAATAAGGTATTTCTTATGAAGCATTTATTTAATTTGCAAATGTTGGAAGGTGGATCTGTTCATAGCCATCTTAGTGATTTCCATGGTTTGGTAAACTAGTTAAGTTCAGTCAATATTGTATTTGATGATGAAATTAGAGCTCTCTTAATCTTGTGTTCATTACCTGAAAGTTGGGAAGGTTTGGTAATGGCAGTTTCTAATACTGTGTCTCCTTCAAAAGTCTTAAAAGTGGATGATGTTATGAGTGTGATCTTGAATGAAGAGATACGCAGAAAAAGCACAGGTGAATCATATGGGGATGCTTTGAGTGTTGAAGGCAGAGGAAGGCCAAGAGAGAAAATAGAGCGTGGGAGATCAAGGTCGAAGATAGGCAGAAGATCCAAGTCCAGGTATGGCAGAATAACCTGCTGGAAATGTGAAAAGCAAGGGCACTTAAAGAGAGATTGCAGATCGGGTGAAGATCAGCATGAAGCACATGGAGAAGAAGCAGATGTTGCGGATTACATTGCACAAGATGCTCTGGTATGTTCTTTGGATAAAGTAGAATCTTGGGTTTTAGATTCTGGTGCCTCTTTTCATGCATCCCCACATAGGGAATTTTTTCATGAGTATGTCCAGGGAGACTTTGGAGAAATTTGTGTAGGGGATGGTAAGCCTTGTCAGATTGTTGGCAAAGGAAAAGTGAAGCTGAAATTGCAGACAAGTGACACATGGGTGTTAAAGGAGGTCATGCATGTCCCAGTTCTGAAGCGAAATTTAATTTCTGTTAGAAGTTTGGGTGATGAGGGTTGCACAGTAACTCTTACAGCAGACTCTTGGAAGGTTACCAAGGGTACACTTATTGTAGCTAGAGGTAAGAAAGTAAGTACGCTTTATCTATCTACTTGTATTACTGATTCTCTTTCTGGGTTATCTACTTCAGCTGTAGATTCAGAGATGTGGCTTAATAGGCTTGGTCACATAGATAAGAAGGAGATGCTTGTTCTTGAGTCAAAGAGTATGCTTTCGAATTTGGAAGGCATGGATCGTGGTTTTTGTATGAAGAAGAAGAAGGTGTCATTTCTTGAGGAATCCGATGTTAGTGACAAGAACAGGAAAGCCTTAGTTTTCAAGGAGAAGGTGACGGACAGAATTCAGCACAAGGTGCAGAGGAGTTCTGAGCAGAGCAAGGGTGATTTGAACAAGGGTTTGATCCAAAAGGAGCTCGCGGGAAAAAGTCAGGTCTCACTAGAAAAACACAGAGACCGACGTCGGCATAAAAACCGACATCGGTGTCCAGATAGGGACCGACGTCAGCTATGTGCAGCCCAACGTCGGTGACTCAGACAGATAACGATCGACGTCGGCAAGGGGAAATCGACGTCGACAAGGTGGCAGTCACAAGGAACTGACATCGGTCGGCTGCAGACTGAGATGTGACCGGCATCGGTCACTGAGATGAATTTTGGGTGGATAGCCAGCTGTCATGGAAGTCTCAAGTGCCCATATGAAGGACTGAAGGCGTAAGTAAGTTCTTAAATTCGTCATTTCCCTTCTTTACACTACTTGTTGCTCACTTATGGCATAGGACCAGGAAGTTGTTAAAAAAGCAGAACAGGTAGATCTAGGAAACAGTGGGAGCTTGGCATGGATGAAGATGTGATTCCTTGGAGGAGAACCAAACAGGTGTTTTGGGTAGAGTTGTCAGCTGGAAGTAAGCACTGAGAGACGAATGGATGTTCAGGATGAAGAAGAGCGGAAATGGATACGTGAGATGGAAGATCAGGGTATATGGTCTTGTATTAGCTGCAGGGCAATGGAGGTTTGATCATTGTGTTTCTCTTTACCAGGTTGGATAATATTAGCTACATTATCCTATTTCTGTATGATGTGCTTGTTGCAAGGTTACATATACATGTATTACTGAACTAAAGGTAAAGCTAGTTCAGGGGTGTGTCATGGAGAATCTGGGAGCAGCAAGATTCTTTGGCATGAGTGTGTTCTAGAGACATGGAGGTCTTGTTGACTTTGTTTCAGGATGATTGTGTGAAACCGGTTAGCACGCCGATGGTTGGACAGTTCACAGAATAGGTGTCTTGATTCACATAATGAGGTTGAGTGCATGGTATGTACTAAACCTGAGTTTTCCCAAGCAATGGGAGTTGTCACAAGTTTGGAGTCAATCCGGAAAAGTAATACTAAAGGGCAGTTCAGTGGGACCAGCAACAGGTGCACATGCTATGCAGGGTCAAGTTCTTATCTACATGGTTGTAGATGCGGATGTGGCAGGTAATTTAGATGATAAGTTTTGCACTATAGGATTTGTGGTGGTTGGTCTTCAAGAGTGATCTTGAGGAGAGATACAAAGCCAAGAGAACAAACTAGACGGAGTACAGGTACAGGTATAGGTTGCAGCTGTTTATCTCCAAGTGGGAGATTGTTAGGTTGTGGAGCTAAAAGCTTCAACTCTTTGCAAACTGAAGGAACAGAAGGTTGCTGAGATCCAGGAGCACCGGCGTCAGCAGCAGGGCCGACGTCGGTTGTGACCAGTGCAGAAGGCCACCGGCGATGGCAGGGAGTCGACCGACGTCGGCAGAACCAGGTAAGCAGGGATCGACATCGATCGCTTGTGTGTTCCAGAACTGTTCATTTCACGAATAGTTAGTTAAGTGAACGAAGAGTTTGTATGTTAAGACCAGTTAGAGACCTGAGCTGCGAGGATAATTGTCTAAATTAAGAGTCTAAGTTATTGTTTAAGTTAGGGATCTATTTATAGACCCATTGGCATGTATTGTATAAGTATGAGATAGAAAGGAAGAGTTCCTTTTGTTGTAAGATCATTGAGTTGCAGGTTGTTGCAAGCTCATAGGGGATCTACATGTAAGTTTGGTCTGTTGAATTGCAGGTTGCAGGTTCATGGGAGATCAACTTGAAGTGCTATAGAGTGCTTGGTGTACCGGCAGGGTTATTACTGACTGGTTGGTGAGGTGAACACCAATTCTGTGTGTGAGTTGGTTGTTGGGACCGTTTTTTGTGTAGGAGTGTGTGTGAGAAGAATTACTGTACACTTGAGGCGTGGGAAACCTCTGTAAGGTGGAAGAGTGTGGCGGCTCTTTGTAGTATTCTTTTCTGTAAAGTGTTAATACAAGATAGTGTATTGTCTCTCATATTCTGTGCTATTGGTGAATTCTAGTTACTTGTGTTTCTGGTTATTTTCGCATATTTAATTGCTTATATTTGGTAATCATATTGTGCTCTTTCTGAGGAGCAAGATCCTAACAGGAGGAATCAGAACATGTGTATTTGTTCTTGGATTTCCCACCCCTACATTAAGGACTTCATAACAATTAAGGGATAAAATAAATCTTCAAATACATTTTTTAAAAAAAATAATATGATGCTATTTTACTAGAGTTTTGAAGAAAAAAATCAATTTCTCATAAATATGTAAAATATTAGAGAAATATGAAAAAGGTTTTGGAAACTCTAAGATTGATGAATAAGACCATCAAATCAAATTTTCATATTTTAATAATTTGTAAAACTAAAACTTGACAATTCCAAAAAAAATATATTAATATGATAAAAATATATTGATAATGATAAGGAGTAGTCTTAAATATTCAATTTTTTCTAAATTTTATTTAATTAATTATCTAGACTTGCTCCATACTATTTGTTTCTAACATTTTCCTAAATTAATAATAAATTAAATATTTTTCTTAAATTTTCTTTTATTATTACATCAAAATATTATTAATACAATTAAATTTGATTACACTTTTAAATATAATTAAATTTATCCATAATATGTTAATAAACACCATTAAAATCAAAAGGTCAAAACAATTCTTATTTAAATTTACTTTCTTACCATTAAGGGATAGGAGCAAAACACCCTTCGACATATGAACAATTCTTAATTTTAAAATTAAATTATTATAATTAAGCTTTACAATTAAAGCTAAGATAAGGACAGCCCTACATTTAAATTTGCATCCTTATAATTAGAAGGAATTTAAAGTTGCTTTTTTACCCTAAGAAATAATTTGCTTTGATTTTCTGGATTTTTTTAAAGATGTATATATTTAGTCATTTTTAGGATGCTCCATGCTCACGAGTTGGAGAACCTTGTTTAAGATTGGAAAAGCTTTGACTGCACATAAATTTTCAGAAGTGTGTTTCACAATTATTAGATAAATGTGAGATAATTAATATATTAAAAATATATTTAAAAAATATTGAGATGTATTAATTTTGAGGTATATATTTTACATTTATATATAATTTAGTTTATGGAATAGATTTATATTGATTAATGATTTTATTTTTTATGTAAGTTTTTAATTAATTTATGGTATATAATTTTAATTTGGGTATATTATTATATTGAAATAAATATTTTAGAGGAAAAAATGAGTTTAAAATTCTACCATATGCTTAAGATATTAAGATTTTTGATCACTTTATCTAAACAAGAAGAAAAGCTACCTTATAACGGTCAAATAAATATCAAATTTAATATAAACCATTTTTATTAACATCTCACGAGATTACGCTCACTCCTCCCCCTACTTTTATTTATCATTGTAGTTATGCCTTGATGTAATCACTATAGAATACTTTTTTTTGTAAAGTAGTTAGAGATTGGACACAATTGAGTTAAATTTTTTAACTAGTATACATATCTACCTCTATCTTGGATTTGTCAAATACCACATTAATTAATGATTCCATTAGATTCTTTGTATATTTCTAAATGACTAGTGATAGATGGCCTCAATCTAGCTACACCACTACATCAAGATTTTAAAAAAAAAAATTGAGAAAAGAACTAGGTTCCAAACTCCATTGTATGCCAAACATATTTGATATTTTGATCGCATTCTCCAAGCATCAGGGAAAACTTCTATATCATGGTCAAATGAAAGTCAAATTTGGGACTAACCATTTTTATTGACATCTCACAATATTACACTTACTCCCCTCACCCCCTTGTCAACTAATAAAAATATTTTAAATATATTTATTTAAAAAATACTAAGATGTATCAATCTCGAGATGTATATCTTAGATTTTTCACATAATTTCACCCATTCAAGAATTCTACATTGATTAACAACTGCATCACTTTCTTCACAAATTTCCCACTCACTAGTGATAAATGACCTTAATCTAGTTGCACCATACATCAAGCTCAAAAATTATTTTTTAAGAATAAATGGGCTCTTAACTTTATCATATGCCTAAGTTATCATATTTTCCAATTGAGTTCTCCAAGAAAGAATATGTAGACACCTAGTTTTGGTATAAGCCATGTAGTCATAGTTTCATTTGCATATTTTTGTGCATCCGGTTCATTTGCATGTATTTGGATCCTTTTGGTACACTTTATCTTCACATTGAACCTTATATAACCTTGCACCATCCACATTTTCCCCTGATCCATTCTCATGATATTATGAGTTATGGTATATCTAGAAGGATGATCACTACCTATCTTCTGATGTAATTTCTCTAAGATTTCTTTACCTTCATCTATAAATACACACCTAAGATGACTTTACTTCTTCCAAGTCTATAAGTCATGCTAAACGAAGAACCCGAAATGGTCTTGAAGAATTCTTTCAAAAAAATTAGCAAAGGCAATTCTTTCAGAAACAATGGTAAGGACAAATCTTTCAGATAAAAAACCAATGGAAATTGTTTTGAAGGGCATGTAGACGTCTGCAAGAAAGCTGAAGGGTAGTTTGCAGAAAGCCAAAGGGTAATCTGTAAAAAGCCGAAGGGTATGTGGACCCTTTCAGATTCAATTGTATGCATTAGGATCTATCTAGACATCCTTAGTTAAGCTTGATCTTTGTTTTATGGTCTTTTTCCAACTTAACTATTTTTTCCATTGTAAAGAATGGTCAAGTTTCTTTTATGAGTCCTTTGTTCCTTATGTTAGATTCTCGTGCCCTAATTTTTGACTCTTAATCATTTCCATGGTTGGCATATACTCAAACCTATCCAAATTTGAATTCAAATGGGTCTAAATATAAATATGACATAACCTAAGCCATTTCATATCAAGTATCGATAAAAGTTATCCATCCAAGAATTTATTAAAAGTTACCAAGTTATTATGTTGCACATTGAGTCTATCCATAACACGCTTCTCAAAGAACTTACCCATTAATCATATTCCACTATCATCATTTTATGGCTACATACATGTACGAAGAGAAGAATACATTAAAAAGCACATAGATTTATCATTGATTATCTTAGGTAGAGAAGGTGAATTCCTTTCTCTCACTTGGGTTGGGTCACTCACATCTATATAACTACATAAGCCTTGATTTTGAGTGTGTTGGATATGTAATTGTGATCCTTAAGGGGCCCTAGACCACTAACTTTACACATTTTCTATATTCTTGTAATATTGTGGTGAATTAGGGTAACTACAAATGAGAAGAGAGTTATATGAATGTACACACTCATTATTATTAGCAAAGGAAAATTCATAGGTCTCAACTACAAATGAAGCATCCTACAAAATTTCTAACCTCCAAGATCAAAAATGTCATATTCATAGCTACTTTCCTCATTTGGATAGAGATTCCATATTCAAATATATGAAAGTGGTCATCTTCATAAAACACAATTTTCTTCTTGGGAAATATTTTATGCCTTTTCTAGAGTCCGTTTTCAATCATCTCAATCATTTCTAAAACTTAAATAAGGCATATTTAGGTATACATCTCTCTTTATCTATCTCTTTACAATTTACCAAATTTACTAATCAATTGTTTCCAATTTTTTTAATTCACAATTTTTTTCACTAGGACATTTTTGGAGGTTTGATTTATTGTATTTATCTTATATCTCCTTAGCTCCATTCAATTTTACTTCATTGGTGTAGTGTTTTTAACACTTCTGTACCCTTTTTGTAATTTCTTTTTGTGAACCTAATTCCTTTAGGGTTTCACATTTTGGTGAACCCCATGTATTTTTAAATCTATCAACATAGGATTTTATGCTTTCTTTCCCTATAGAGTTCGTTGGTGTGGTTGTTTCAGATATGATTTATCTAGGGTTTTAATTTATCATTGCAATACCATTATCCTTAGCTCCTTTTATGTTCCATATATTTACATCTTATGCCAATTAAGAAAGCTAGACATGTAATTCATTCTAAGTGAAGTGGTAGGTTGAGTGGTACAACTATTGATTTGATTCAACTTCCTTTACTTGGTATTAGTGATCATTCAAAAAATAAAAATAAAATTTTAATAAAGTTACTACTCTTTTTATGGTTTTTGATAATGTAAATGATATAAATGTGAATGGTTAGTAATCTTATGTGGAACATGATTATAATTCTGATGATAATGATAATACTATGAATGATAATGATGCTAATGGTGAAGTAGTTCAATAAAGAGCTAAAATACTTAATTACTTTTAAAAACTTAGAAAGAAAAATTCCAATAAGCTAGAAGACATATTTCTTACATAAAAATAATCTCAAAATAAAACTTTGGATAAGGAATCTAAGGTCAACATGATATTGTTCCTATTGATCCTTATTTTGTGCATCCTCTTAAATCTACTTAAGTTACTACGATTATTCCTCCACAACCTACTCCTTATGTGTCTCTTATCATTACTGGGCCTTCTATACCTACTTCTAATTCTACATTTATTAGGCATGACCTCATTCTAAAAAATAGAACATCTATTCCTACATGTGTTAGTCATATTTTATCTCTTACACATGCTATTAGATCACATGATGCATTGATTCAACAAGTTATTTAAGATATGCAAGTGAAAATCAAACAAATTTCAAAAGGATCTAAAATACTTGGCCATACGATCACTTCCCATGATATATTCCATAACCCATTAGCTCATGAGGTTCTCGCCTACCCTTTTCCTACCATTATCATTGTGCCAAAATTTTAAATACATGATAACAAGGGTGATCGTTCACATCATATTCAATATTTTCATTCTTCATGTTTGGTTTTGTATATGATGATTTATTGATGACTATAAGCTCTTTCCTAGAAGTCTCAAAGATTATTCCTTGGATTGGTTTTATTCCCTACCATTAGGCTCCATTCCTCATTTCAATTATTTGTTTGATAGCTTTTTAGATTACTTTTCTACCAAAATTAATCAAAAGGTCACGTTTTCAAAAATTTCCCAACTCAAACAAGGATTTAATGAGAATGTTAGTATGTGTTTAAATTAAAAATTATGATGCTAAATATGTATCACCAACTACCTAATCTAGCGAGTTACAAAATATCTTCTCCAACAATTTTATATAACCTTTTAAATAAAAAGTCATGTTTTATATGTATACATATTTTGATGAAATTTCTGATGTAGTCGTAATAATGTTGGGAATATAGAATGTAGAGCAATATTAATGAAATAAAGATGAACATAAAATGTAAAAAACACAACATAATAGAAACACAAATTTAACGTGGTTTACCCAATATAGGTTACATCCACATAAAAACAACTAGTTCTTCTCTTATTTAGTCTGACAAATGAAGGAAAAAACCTAAAATACATCCATTGAAATATCCTCTTCACTCACACACAGTGTGCCGTCATGATAAAAATACCCTCATATCAAATGAGAGTTACATATTAGGGAAAATATGCACCAACATAATTTCCACCATTAGATCTAATGAGCTCATAGTGAATGGTCGAAATTTACTATGAAATTACAATATTTTAGAATGCATATTTCACAAAATTTTGCTTCGAGGGCACTGCCCCCAAACCCCCACTAGGCCCCCCGCTAGACCCCCATGGTGACCCTATGGGGGGTGTTTCCCCCCTACATCCCCTCATGTCAGGAACTGGGCATTCTAATAAGATTTGGCTCCCCCATGCAACAAATAAGAGGGTCCAAAGAAGGACAACCTTTAATACCATGTTGATTGGATCTACACTCATTCTCTCATGGACACACTTACAAACAAAATCTTAGAATTGACACAATTTAACACATCTTCTTTATTGAATTCAACAAATTATGAAAAATACTAAATGCACATTCTCACTCACATAGTCACACTTGCATTGATAGGATTATTAAAATAACATGAATAAGATATAAACTATCTCATAATCCATTTTAGACTTGAAAAATCTCTCTCTACTCCCCACTCTTTGTTCTTAGAGAAGAAACTCCACTAAATTCCTTCTTGGAGCCAACTTCATTCCCACTTAGAGTTAACTCCACTTGTTTCATGTAACTCACTCTCTAACCCATTTGGATTTTTCCTAAGATTCCTCTATGTTATTAAGTATCTCTTCACCTTCCTTATCCTTTTATAATTTCTCAAGAGATGTTTGTTCATCATTTTGGGATGTTATTTTATTTTTACAATTCATGTGGTCAAAACCATCACTATATGTATTCTGATAGTTTTAAAATCATTGTGGAGGTTATGAAACCAACTCTATATGCAGATTGGTAGTTTAAAAACTATTGGGGTGGTTTTAAAACCACCAATGACATTTTAAAAACCAATGCTCAATGCAGATCGATGGTTTCATCACTTTGTAGAGTCTTCTAACTTATGGAGGCCATAATTTTTTCATACAGACTTAAAGCAAGATGATTATTTTTTTGAAATTGCATAAATTTTCAAGAGGAATATAAATAATAAATAAAATTCAATTTTAATATTTTCCTTGATTCCATTTTATTTTATTTCCCCCACAAATTACCCATTTTAGCCCTTTAACACATGTAAGCACTTTTCAGATTGTATCGATGGTTGAGAAACTCAACCAAGTTTTTTGGAACCATGTAACTTATTTAAATTAATCCTTATATAATGTACTTGATAATACTAAATTTTTGGAGTGCTGATGTTTCCCCTTGGATAATCTTCTCTATGCCAAAATAATAAACAAACAAATGAAAATGACACAAACACACAACTACTATTTTTGGTGGATGCAAGGTTCCATGTACATATTAGATGCTCTTACATCAAACACCTGAGGTATTTAAAATGTGAGATCCTACTCACATGGATTTAATAAGTGCCAAAACCATTTTTTTAGCCAGTAAGATTGATGGCCATGGTGTCCCCTTCCAACACACCAAATATCTCATCTAATTTTTTCATTTTATTTTCCACTTTTAGCTTTTTTTTTTATGGATTCAAATATTTCCTCTTCTTTTTATGCATGCTCAATCTTTCCTATTTTGTGGGATTAGATCCATCATAGTCTAACCACCTCCACCAAATAGTTATTTTCTTATTTTTCTAACTTTTGTGGGATAAAACCCACATTAATTTAATCATCCCTCTCCCACAACCTGCCCCACCCCCTCCCTCCCAAGATGATCCTTATTTCACCTTACATCACCTTATGGAATTTTACCCACCACTTTCATCCGTCCACCTCCACCAAGATTTTTCTTGGATTTTTTTCATTCATTATCTTGTAAGATTCATACAATAATGGATGTCCAAGAATGATGATAAGAAGATCAAACACACTAATTTATTGAAGCTAGAAATCAATAAATGAGAAAAAATTACAATATATGTATTCATAAATGAAGATGAATTGTATAAAAAAGGCTCAAAGCTCACAATGACTTACAACTAAGTAGCTTACCACAATCCATAAGACTCCAAAAATTCTATATCAATAAATCTTACAAAGGGATGTACATATAGGTGGAAGTTATGTGAATCTCAACCATACCATGCATGTGTGACTAACTTCCCCAAAATAGGTGGAAGAAAGGTAACCAACCAACATCTCAATACATGTGGGATAAACTTCCCAAATGTACAAAAAATAACTAAGAAAACTAAATGGTAAGAAAAGAAATATCCTACACCAACAACCTCACCCCTCCCCCCTACCCTTTAAGTGTAGCTTAGGTGGGTAAAATAATTGGGTCTCGATAACGAGGCCTGGTGAGGTACCCAAGTACATATAAACTCTCATAAAGTAGAGAAAAGGAAAAAACCAATAGAACTTCCCCCCTTAAAGAGAGAAAATAGAAAACTAACTCTGCTCGATAATGAGTCCCATCACCTTGACAAAGTCTATCTCCATTGAGAATATGTTGAACTCTGAGTAGAAAAAGCAATCAAATGTAAAACATAACAAATCAAGGAGAAAAGTGTAGGACAACGCTACACACCAACAACCTCTAAGATTAAGCAGTAATGACCCCCCAAATTTGGCACTTTATAATTTTAATAAAATTATAAAACAAATGGGGCCTATGAAATAGGCATAGAAAACAATACACTTTTAATAAAATTGCCACTCGAATCTGAATAGCCAATCGAAAGTTATTATAAAATCCATTTTATCATCACTAATGGCCTATTTTAATGAGTTTGTACAAAATTTTAAATGCACATGAGTAAAAAATGAATGGACATAGTCTTGCAACCAATAATTGGAACCATAATTGAACCATGGAGAGTTACAAAGTCTCAATTAATCTTCCTATAATATATTGTTTTTATTTAAATAATATTAAAGAAATGTTTAATAATAATCTTCATACTATATTTTTTTTCTTAGTATCAATTAGTAAAACCATGATAAGTTTGCATTTCTAAATTAAATTAAAAAATTCAAAATGATTTGGAAAGATAAAAACAAAGTGCACAAAACCTAGAAAAAAAATTGCACAGTTGTGTATAGTTATAATGTAATTTTTAGAAGAAAATACACATTTTTTGATGAAAAACGTAAATCTGCACTTGTAAATGGATGGAAATATGTGATTTTGTTCTTCTGAATCCCTCAAAGGCAAAGAAATATGACATCCTAACTATGTTGGGGTTACAATAATGGAATCATAGCTATAATAATAACACCACAAGAGAATAAAATAAAAAGTATTTCCTCCATAACCAACAAGAAGAAATTCCAAATATTAAAAAAAAAAAAATAAATAAAAAAATTACAAATGATAAACTCAAGATTTCAGAATAAATAACAATAAAAAAAAAATAATAATTTTATTATCACTTAGAGCTCTGATACCATTTAATATTCACCCAAGAATGGACTTCCAAGACTGATGATAATAAGATCAAACACATAAATATGTTGAAGTTAGAAATCAAGAAATAAGCAAAAACTACAATAGATGTATTCATAAATGGAGATGGATTGCATAACAAAGGCTCTAAGATCACAATTATCATATTTCTCAAAGCTATCACAACTCACAACTAAGTAGTTCACCATAATTCACAAGACTCTAAATATTTTATATCAATAAAGCTTAAAAAGGGATGTACATATAGGTGGAAGTTAGGTGAATCCCAACCATATCATGCATGTGGGACTAACTTCTCCAAAATAAGTGGAAGAAAGGCAAGGAACTAACATCTCAATACATATGGGATAAACTCCCTCAATGTACAAAACCTAACTAAGCAAGCTAAATGGTAGGAAAAGAAATATCATGCACCAACATATCCATGCCATTATTAGATCCTTCCCCATTCCACTCTTCTCTATTTTCAGCTCCTTTTTTCTCATGGTTTTTACCTTGTCTCTTGTCACCATCATATTGTTTATGGATTCTTCCTTTATAAGAGTCTTAAAATACTCTTCTTCTTCCTTCACTTCTTAAAAACTTGTGAACTCAAGTGGCTCACTCTCTTTACCTCGAAAGGCATCTGTGAATGCCTCCCTTCTCTCCATCTCTATAGATACAAACTCATTCTCTTCATGACATTATTGGGATGATAACAAACTAATCTAATCCATCTCATCCTTGTATTCTTTCATCTTTAAAATCTTTACATCAGATCTAGGCTGATTATGCTCTCCTTCCTCCACAAAAATAGTGTCATGTGCAAGAAAATTTGGTATTAAATTAACATAAAACTATAATATTATAAACTTTACTTGTTTATTCATCAAGTAAGATTACATATTTATATGATTTTAATCTCCTAAAAACTATGAGATAGGACTTACCTAAATCCCTAAAATTTATTATATTCTCTCTCTAAGAATCTCTATGTGATTTCTTTACCCACAACATTATTTTCTCACACATTAATATTAACCCACACAAATATACTCACCTATTAATTTGTGAGTATTAACCAAAATTCCCAATAAGTTATCAAATGTACAAGAGAACAAATCAAGGAGAAAAGTGTAGGAAAACCCCACACACCAACAACTTCTAAGACTAATCAGTAATGACCCCCAAATTTGGCACTTTATAATTTTAGTAAAATTATAAAACAAATGGGACCAATGGAATGTGCATAGAAAACCATACATTTTTGACAAAACTATCAATCAAATATGAATAGCCAATCAAAAGTTATTATAAAATCCATTTTCTCATCATTAATGGTCTATTTTAATGAGTTTGCACAAAAATTTAAATGCACTTGAGTAAAAAAGGAGTAGACACAGTCTTGAAACCAATCATTGGAACCACAATTGGACCATGAAGAATAACAAAGTCTCAATTAATCTTCCCACAATATATTGTTTTTATTTAAAAAATATTAAAAAAATGTTTAATAATAATCTTCATACTATATTTTATTCGTAGTATCAGTTAGTAAAAATATGATAAATTTTGCATTTCTAAATTAAATTAAAAAATTCAAAATGATTTGGAAAGATAAAAATAAAGTGCACAAAACCTAGAAAAAAATTGCACAATTGTGTATATTTAGAAAGTAATTTGTAGAAGAAAATACACATTTTTTGATGAAAAACATAAATTTACACTTGTAAATGGATGGAAATATGTGATTTTGTTCTTCTGAATCCATCAAAGGCAAAGAAATATGGCATCCTAACTATGTTGGTGCTATAATAATGGCATCATAGCTATAATAATAACACCACAAGAGAAGAAAATAACAAGTATTTCCTCCACAACCAACAAGAAGAAATTCCAAATATATTAAAAAAAAAAAAAAAAAAACATTTTTTTTACAAATGATAAACTCAAGGTTTCAGAATAAACAACAATAGAAATAATATTTTCATTACTAAGAATCAGAGATCTAATACCATTTAATATTCACCCAACAATGGACATCCAAGACTGATGACAATAAAATCAAACACATAAATCTGTTGAAGTTAGAAATCAAGAAATAAGCAAAAAATACAATAGATGTATTCATAAATGGAGATGGATTGCATAACAAAGGCTCTAAGATCACAATTATCATATCTCTCAAAGCTATCACAACTCACAACTAAGTAGTTCACCACAATCCACAAGACTCTAAATATTTTATATCAATATAACTTACAAAGGGATGCACATGTAGGTGGAAGTTAGGTAAACCCAACCATACCATGCATGTGGGACTAACTTATCCAAAATAGGTGGAAGAAATGCAAGGAACCAAAATCCCAATACATATCGGATAAACTCCCTGAATGTACACAAACTAACTAATCAAGTTTAATGGTAGGAAAATAAATATCCTACACCAACATATCCATGTTATTGTTGGATCTTTACACATTCCACTCTTCTCTATTTTTAGATCCTCTTTTCTCATGGTTTTTATCTTGTCTCTTGTCACCATCATCTTTTTTGTGGCTTCTTCGTTTATAAGAATCTTAAATACTCTTCTTCCTCTACTTCTTAAACACTTGTGAACTCAAGTGGATCACTCTCTTTACCTTAGAAGGCATCTATTAATGTCTCCCTTCTCTCTATATCTATAACTTTAACCTCATTATCTTCATAGCATGCTTGTGATGATAACAAACTCATCTGCTCCATCTCATCCTTGCATTCTTTCATCTCCAAACTCTTTACATTAGTTCTAGGCTGATTATGCTCTCTTTCCTCCACAAAAATAGTGCCATGTGCATGAAAATTTGGTATTAAGTTAACATAAAACTATAATATTATAAACTTGTATCGTTTATTCATCAAGTAAGGTTACATATTTATAAGATTTTAATCTCCTATAAACTATGAGATAGTACTTACCTAAATCCCTAAAATTTATTATATTCTCTCTCTAAGAATCTCTACATGATTTCTTTACTCGTAACATTATTTTCTCACACATTAATATTAATGCACACAAATATACTCATCTATTAATTTGTGAGTATTAACCAAACTTCCCCCCTGCACACCCCCCCTCCCGCCCGACTTGCCCTGTTAGTACTTACATTAAAACATATGGATCCCACACACATTGATTGAAGGTAAAGAGGGAACCCATCAACCATTCAAATGGGAAAACATCAACTGATGACCATGAATGGGAACCTAAATATGAATAAGGACACATGTATTTTCATCTTCCATTTATGTCACAAATATATTTCATGAATGGATCTATCAACCACCTAGTTATGAACAAAACCACACACCTTTGTTCATCCTCCACACCTATGTAAGTAAATACATTAATTCAAAATTGAGTACAACATCTATAGAAGATAGGAAATGTTACACCCACAAATATATATTGGGTTTATCACTACTACAATATATAACACACCACACAAAAATTAAAAATGAAGAGATTCAAGGAGTACGTCCTCATTGTCATATTTTTTATCCACTACATATAATTATTGCCACTTAATCACAATAACAAAGACAATTCCACTGACAACAAAGATTGCCCTTGGATTTAAATAGTTTAGCATAGACATTTTTTGTGTCACTATTTCAAGTTGTGGCACCTTCATTAGTGGCTAGTGAGAGGCACTATTAGTTTTCCAACCTCCATTGCCACTGACCTCCAATGTGTTGTTGCTCACTCAAATAATTGTAATTTGAAGATATTTTTTTAGAATTATTTTTAATTCTATTATATCTATAAAAAAACATGGAAATACATTTTTGAGTTAGACATTTGGTTTCCTCGAAAATGTGTCGATACAAGAAATATTTTTTTAAAATTTTTTTTTTTTGACTTTGCTGAAACTCACAAGCTGACTCTAATAAAATAACTATAATCTCAATATCACCAAATAAACAATATTCCCAATATTAGGTAACTTAACATTAACATACTAAGCCAAATTACTCAAATTATGGCTAAGACCACTAATATAAATCACCACTATTTGATTTAAAAGATTGACACTAAAATAAATTAACAAGAACTAAAAATTATTTATATCTTACAAATAAATTAACAAACTTTGTTAATAAACACCAAAAGACTTAAATTAGTTGACCAAACAATAAAAACTACATATAACCATATCAAAACCTAGTAAAAATGGTTATACAAGATTCACACTTAAATACAAACTAGAATCTATAAACTATTACTTTTATTCTATTAACAACTCTTTATAGGGTAGTAGTATACCATATTAAAAGTTATAATGTTATATTGGTGTTAGAGAATTGTTTTTGAAATAGAGAACATTTTAAGATCAAGAAAATATAGAGATGTAGAGAAAAGGTTGTATGTTCTCTCAAATGCAAAGGTGCTTTTGAATGTCCAAAATGGCCCAAGTCAATTTGCTGATACCATGAGACTCCTCTTCTATCAAGTGAATG
The DNA here is from genome assembly GCA_037957365.1 of Torreya grandis. Taxonomy (NCBI): domain Eukaryota; kingdom Viridiplantae; phylum Streptophyta; class Pinopsida; order Cupressales; family Taxaceae; genus Torreya; species Torreya grandis. The sequence goes on from JARHVA010000544.1 coordinate 2,605,207, forward strand.
ATGGAAACACCCAATACAATATCTCTTCCAAATTGAGTCGATAGGCTGAGAAACACCTCTTATTTGATACCATGAAAACCCTTAGCTAGTATGGACACTGGATAGATCCACCTCTAGTTCCATACCAAACTCTTTATTAGGTTGGTAATAGAGAAACCTATGGCCCATAATGTGTATACCTTAATTTTGATAACCTCATATGCACTATTGACATGGATTGGTGGATAGCTTACAAGTTCTCCTTCTCATAGGGGATATGGTATTTCTTGAGGAATATGATCTTAGACACTCATCCCATGCTAATGATGGACCAAAATACTACCAAGTTGTCTCCATGCTTGATGACAATGTATGCCTAAGTGTCCTTCAACATGGTAGTTCCCATGAAGTTGAATGAAAGGGTTGCAGTGCCATTGGTAATTTTCATGAATTAAAAATTTTATACAACAAAACCTAAAACAATAGTTTTAAAAATCTACAAACTATTGTGCATTCATAAAACTAAACTCTCACATTAACAAGGGCATCCATGACATTGGAAATGCCCCATCAAAACTTAATGCATCATTTTGTATTCCCAGATTATGAATTTTTGCTCTAATATCAAATACAAATCTGGAATTAAATTAACACAAAATTAAAATATGATAAATTTACATTATTTTTCATTAATCAAACTTACATATTTATAGGCTTTTAATCTCCTAAAAACTAAGAGATAGGCCTTACCTACATTCCTAAAATTTATTTTATTTTTTTCTCTCTAATAATCTTTACATGAGTTCTTCACTCAACATTATTTTCTCACCCATAAATATTAACCCACAAAGATATACTCACCTATTAATGTGAGTACTAACCAACATTCCCAACAATGCAAAGAACCTTGAACTATCCTTGTCCATATGAGAATAATGCACACCTTGAATCATCAGAGTGTCTTTTCCAATACCCATGTTGTCTATTCCAATATGTGAAAACCAATTTTATTCTTAATTCCTCTTGGTAGAAACATGTATACCATCTCTATCTCCTTGATTGCTTCTATTGTGAGAGACATTCTTCATCTTTCCTCAAGTCCAAATGCTCTTTGGAAAAAACTATATCACCAAGTTCTTAACTTTTCCCTTTACCATTCCACTCTCTACCCTTCTCTCACTATGGATATTTGATGCATATCCTTCTCTATATATCATAGTCCTATTGAAAAGGTATTATTCTTCTTGTCAATCTCTTTCACTTTCTCTTGTAAGAGTCTTATATCCCACCTCTTGTTGATGCAAATAAACTCTCTCTCAATAAATTATTGTACCTATACTTTCTAGCTCTCTCTTATGTCCATGATGACTTGAAGATAATATTTTACTATTGGTATATCCTTACCAACTAGTTATTTAATGACCATTACCATATTATCTTTCTGTTCCACTTCTTCAATTTTTTTCACATACATATGAGCATTTTGGACTGAACCACACTTTTTATTGTTCTTTGCCATCTTCCCCACTATTGGAATTGTAGATTGAACAAACGCATTAAGGGAATTAAGAGTCCCCCCCAAAAAAATTGACCTCTTCTTCATGGATCATAGACATGTTACCCAAATTTTCTCCATTGTTTTCATTCTTGACATAACTTGTGCTAACATAATGGACTACCAAAGGCCCATTATTAACAACCTCAATAGACTTCCTATCCTCATTCCTCTTATATTTTATTTTCCTTTACAGGGCTAATCTTCAACCATACTTTCGTTATGTGGTTCAACTTTCACTTCAAACACCTCTATTATTTCCTTAATGGAAACATGCAACTCCTCATAGTTTCCTTATTCATTAACCTCTATTGTTTCCTTGAAGGAAACATATAACTTTCCTTCATTATCCTCAACCCTTCTTCCCTCCAAAATATGAAATAAAAATACATTGATTTCATTCATTAAGGATGATTCAATGTTTTCCCACTTATGAGACACCACAAACTCCTTCCCATCATCAAATAATGTGTCTCCTTCTTCCTATTAAACAACTATCTAATTTACATATTATTCCATGAGGATTCTTTCCTCTATGGGCTTCTCACAAATTTTACCCTCTTTTATGTTTTTGAAAACAAAATTGGGCTTCTCACATTAAAACCTCATTCTCTTGTTATATTTTAAGGAAACCTATTTATCCTCACTCATATATTTCTCATCGATACTCCTCAAAATATATTTGAGATACTCACATGGAAAATTCACTCTTATATTTCCATTCATGGAAATATTCTTCTTTTTATCTTCTCTCTCAAGCCTCAATGCATGAAGCTTATTCAACCACTCTACGTGCATTTTTGGGTGCATAACATGACCCATCAACTTGGAAACCATATGTTCCAAACTCCTAACCTTATTTTTTCCTTTTTATTCTCTATTCTCTTGGAGAAATCTCTAATACTTAGTTGTAAATCCACATAGTATCTTAATTTCAACCTTTAGCCTCATGGGTTATTCAATATTATCGTCTTCAAAAGGAAATTATAACTACATTATCCATTTTATGAGCTCCTTTGGCATTTATTTAGCACAAAACAAAACACCATTGATAGTGGGATTACCTTTTTATTTCACCATGATTTCTGTTGGTCTCTTTTATTTTCTAATTAGTCCTCTCTCCAAAACATCCAAATTTTATTATAGGGATAATAACATATACAAAATTTATTCTTGTTCATATTTACTCACCACTGTAACATATTCACTACTTTGTGCATCCTCCATCATATCCAATCTCACTTGGAATTCCTTCAATATCTCTATCAAGTCTTCTACCCCTGATGCTCTTCTAAATTTGTGTGCAATATCTTTTCCACAAATAAGATTATCTTTCACAACCTATAATAGACTCAAATAATATCCTCTCTCACTTCCTCTACACCTTTAGGACTTCTCTCACACCTACAAAAAAAATTATCCTCTCTCCTATGCAAGTTTATTTTTCATAACTTGCTAATCACTCAAGTAGAACTCTCTTTCACAGCTAAAAATTGAATCATACAAGAGCCTCAATCACTCAAACCTAAAAAAGGAATACATTTATATAATCCCAATGAATTAAAAAAATTAATATGAATTATACTTTGATTTACACTCACTCTCTCATAGACAACAACCACACACTTGGCCATGACACAATTCAACACATCTTCTTTATTGAATTTATCAAACTATTACGAAAACTAGGTATACAATCTAACTCACATAATCATAATTAAATTGATATGATTATTAAAATAACATGAAGAAGATATAAAATATCTCATGTTTCATTCTAAACTTGAACACTCTCTCTACTCCCCATTCTTTGTTCTTAGAGAATAAGCTCCACTAAACGCCTTCTTAGAGCCAACTTCTTGCCCACTTAGAGCTAACTTGACTTAATTTTTTCATGTAACTCACTCCTCTACCCATTTAAATATATTTACTAATATTATTATACCTTATTGAGTATCTCTTCATTTTCCTTAGCCTCTTATAAATGCTCAAGATCCATCTATTGATAATTTTGGGACATTATTTTATTTTTACAATTCATGCGGTCAAACCATCACTATATGTAGCTTGGTGGATTCAAAACCACCATAATAATTGTGAAACCATAAATATATGTCTATTTGAATACTTAAAACCACTAGGGTTATTTTTAAATAACCACTAATTCCTTTGAAACTTTCACTTAGTGTAGACTAGCCATTTTGTGACTGTGCATAGTTTTCCAACTTATGAAGGCCATAACTTTTGCATACAAACTAGAGATGAGATGATTATTTTTTTGAAATTCCATATTTTTTTATAGGAATAAAAATATGAAAATTAAATTCATGTATATTAATGTCATTGATCCCATTTTTATTTTTCCCACAAACTATTCATTTTATCCCTTCAACACATGCATCCACTTCCCAAATTTTATCGATGGTTGAGAAACTCATCCAAGTTACTTGGAGCCATGTAGATTATTAAGAATGATTATTATATAATTTGATTAATGATATTAAAGATTCATAGTATCTATGCTTCCATTTGGATTATCTTCACCATTTCAAAACAAAAAATAAACCAATGAAACCATATAAACACATAATTACTATTTTCAGTTGATGCAAGATTGCATGTATGCCTTGGGTGTTTCTACATCACTTTTACATATGGTTCATAACTTTGATATCAAAATTTTAGAGGCCTAAATGTTTAAATATTGGTCTAATTACCATAACTCTAATAAATTCATATATTAAGGTAAATTAACATTTTAGGGTAAGTAATCAATATTCAAGGCTAAGTATGATGATATTCCTACTTTAAAAGCTAAGAATAAGGTGAAAAATTTAGGAAATGTGGCATCAAAACCACTTAACATGATGATTATTCCATATTGAGATACCATATAGTTTACATGGTTACATAAAAATCCCTAACTTGTGCTTAAATGGTTGCTTACATGTAACATGATGTCTTTGCATCTAGTGTGTGAGTTGGTTATTGTTGACACCAAATTTAGTCACATGTACTTGAAAATTCTAAGTATTGACACATATTAAACCACACGAGTCATTACCAAATACATGAATCTTACTTTCCTTTATTTTAATCCTTTTATCTATAAGTAGGCCTGATCCTTTATTTTACATCACTAGTATATAGAAATTTTAAAGTTAAATACTCAAATTACTTATTATCACCCTCAAACTATCTCTTACTAAAGATAGATGTCCTTAAAATTTTGGGACAAGATTGTACTAGGTGGATAGGAGTTTTTTCTTTCTCCTATAAACCTTGACTAGTTGTATCTTACATAAAATAATGACCAATTTTTAAATTTATAAACATTATTATAGGTCTTCATGCATGTTTTAAGAGATGAACTAAAGGAAATTATACAAAGGTTTGCTTATAAATATATGTCAAAAGTCATTTATTATCCCCACTTTCTACTCACTTGGTTTAAGCTTATACACTATTACACATTGAGAAAATATGCCTGATTCTTTCCAAAGCCAAAATCAATCACAAAATGCATCCATAAGCTAAGTATAAATCATCTAATAAAATCTTGCAGCCTATGCTCCTATCCACCTATAGTAGTCCTATCTAAAAATACTTTATAACCATGCTTCTGATATGTTACTATCAAAATCATAGTTTCTTTATCTTTTCTTCTTAGTCATTAGTTACAATCATTTAGGATAAATCCATGATCAATGGACATGAGAAAATTGTGCTCCCTTCAACTTATAATGGTCTTGTCCAAATTTAGTTTTAGATTTTTTACTTGATCCTGAGCATGCACAACCACATATTTTATCAGTTTCCACTTTTAGGTATCTAAAATAGTCAAGTGAAATCCATGTTTGAGTAAGTATATTTATCCTTAATGTTTTATAAAAATAACAATTTTTCATATTTACCATTTTTCAAAATAAGAATTGTTGATCATTATACATATTTAGCATTCTTATATATATATATCTAGTTTTACACCTATTAAATAAACATAATTTATTATTTTATAAAAAATAGGGTGAGCATATTTGTGAACCCTTATATTTTCAAGTATTGATTTTATAATTTTTGTCCTAGGGTTTCAAATTAATTTTTGATTTATATACAAAAAAATATTGCTTTTTGATTTGGTTGTCAATTTAAATTTAAATTTTAAAATTTCTTTTTATTTTTCTTGTACTTTCTTAGAAATTGCATTTCAACAATGTTAAAACTCATACAAGCTATTGTTCTGGGTAAAGAAGTCTTTGATTTTACTTGAATTGTGGTGTGATGGGTACTACCTCAATACTCAATCCAATATAAAACACCATAATTTTAGTTTCCATGTACCTCAAAATATATCATTAATTCTTATATTTTTTTACAACCATAGGAAGCCTTTGACCATTTATCTTTGTAGTGTATCAATAAACAATTAAACTTGATAAGTCACTCTCAACATACCATAAAGACATGATAGTGTGGTTATAAAATGATTAAATCATCCATTGTTATTTCCCTTCGGGCCATGTTCACTATTTATGACTTAGATTAGTATATTTGAGATCCTACAAAGAAAACACACCTTGACTAGTTAAACCCCTAGTACTTATTGCAAATTTCAAAATTTCATATTCAAATCATGGTAACAATGAAAGAATTTTTCTTACATATTTTTAAGTTCAACATTACATTTTATCTTACTTTCTAAGATGTTATTTGGATTCATTATATACATACATACATATATATATTATTAAAATATAGATATCATAAAAGGGATAAAATAAATAATGTACAACCTCAAGCCTTCTTAAATTTGCATTGTTTTAATATCAAATCTAAGCTATTACCTATCACAACCAAGTGTCAAAGGGCATGCCTAACCATTTTCCCCCCTTTGCTCTAATTATTCATCCATGAACTATATTAAATTCCAATGTCCATGTTGTCAATGCTAGAAGAGGGCATATATCTCATCCACCACAACAAAAATAAGATGGTAAACTTAGTCCTCATCAGCCCCCTCTACCTGCTACAAGGTAGGTATACCAATCCAAAGGTTATGATATTATTGACCAACTACAGAATAATCATGTAAATATTTCAATCTTAGAATTTCTCCAAACAATGCCAATGTGTAAATATGTCCTATATGTATCATTGCACAACACAATTTTACCCTGTAACGTAGAACCCCCTTACGTTGCTTCTATTATCAATAATTTATGATGGATATGGGAAAGTATAAATTTCAAAAAGGACTTACCTCTCAAGCATATAATATATCAACATATCATTATATATCCAAGTTTATGTACATAATATTTTTTTCAAAAAGGTTCTTGTTGATAATGGATTAAGATTAAAGATATGAAATATCTCTTTCTTAAATATAATGGGTATAAAAGCATAAAATATTAATTATTTATAAATGAACATTGATGGATTTGAAAATATTCAAAAAAAAAAGTACTCAAAAAAACTATATTGCATTTAATTGTGGGCTCTCATATAGTAGCCATCATTTGTCAGGTCATGCCTAATGATCTTAATTAAAATATACTTTAGGAAGACTAAGTATACATGAGATGAATGTAGTTCCTCCTAATATACATGCATGTTTAAAAATTAATCCCCAAGGATACATATATACATGCCCTTTGGATCAAGATCCATTCGATTAAAGTGCATTAGAATAAATTGAGGATCATTACATTCCTCATATGTAACCACATGCACAATAATTCATATTAATATCACCACCAATTTATTATTCCAATATAATTGCATCTTCATCAACATATTATAATCAATATAGATTTGGGCTTAAATAATTACAAAAATTTGGATATATAGGACAAGGATTGGGAGTACACACACAAGATATAATTAATCCCATTCAAGTAATTCATTTGAAAATGATGACAAAGACTTAATTATTTATAAAAATTAGGAAAATCAAATCTAGGAAAAACTACACCAACTACTATCTATACAAGATTCCTCAAAGAAAATATCGAGCCAACATAGGAACTTAATAACACATTAGCATTATAGTTAGTATACCTAGAAATGATTGATGATGAAACCACTCTAGATATCTAGACATTAGATGTATCTTCAAATGATGCATCTCTATGAGAATAGCTCAATACATATGAGGAAATTCCTTTCTTCTATCACAAAAATAGGTTGAAACTGAAGATACTAATACTCACATCATAACATATGGTCCAAATTCTATTCCTATAACACCATATATGGAAGAAAAATAAACTTTAATTAATTAAAATATAGTATAATTTTATTACAAATAAATAAAGATCAATGGTCAGTATATCTCATGGATTTGTTAAATAAAGATGAAGATAAAACTCATTGATAAGTGTTAATGATTACCCTCTACTAAATTCATGGGCTTACAAATGTATATATTGGGATTCATCTATGTTGTAATTTAAATTTCAACATGGAACAACAAACTTGAGGACCCAACATAAAGAAAAAAACATTTGGAGGCATCACATTAGGGTATTCCTTTATTCTCTATTGACAATGTTTTTGGTGTATTTAAATGTCAGATATCTTATTTCTTAGGTATTTTATATATGGTTAGTATGGTGTACAAACTCCAATCTTCTCATGTTTCTTATCTTGTTCATGAAACATGTTCTCATGTTTAAGCTTCAATTTATTATTCTCAAAACTGATTTGGTATTTAGGATTTGAGCATCTAGACAATGATATGCCTTTGATGTTTACTTATCACATATGTATGATGTAATTAAAATTAATTGAGGTGATGATCTTTTCTAATTTTTCATACATATCTCATGTGTAATATTTTTTTGAATTGTAAGATTTACTGCTTACTTGTTGAGACAATGGGAATATAATGAGGTAAAAGGCATATGTTGAGCTTGTTTTGTTTACCTTGTAAAAATAGAGGTTACATAAATTGGGGGTTGGGGTGTGGGGAACATGAGTAGGATTAATTGATGGTCCACTTCCTCTATTTCTTATAAACCTATATTTACACAAATCTATTCACTAAATGTATTTATGTTGTAGTTTGGTAATACCACCACTAATATGTCCCCTTATTGATGTTTATCTCCTATACAATGTTGGTTAATAGTTTTATCTTGAATACCTTCTTAAAAAAACTATTATTTAATAGACTCTTTTTTCACATGAGGAGGGCATATTTGTGGAAGAAAGGACCTTGCACACCATCTATTTGGATTTGGGGGAACATTTTTTGTTTGAATTCACGTACATAATTATCATTTTGGTCTTCTTGCTATTTTCCATAGCAATAGTGGTGTAAATAATGGCATGCATCTATAATGACAAGGAATTATATTATATAAATTTCATGAGCTTCATCCCTAAGAGATTGTTAAGAGAGTGATGTTCTGTAAGTACTAGTTCACACTATCAACAAAAAAGAGCTTTATAATTACAAGGAACAAATCCAATGTACTGTACTAAATGCATGCAAAGATGAATCTAGACCACAAGATACATTTTTCTTGATGAAATTTATGTATATTAGTAAATATATGTACTTATAAATGTCAAACACTTACAACTTACATGTGATTCCCTCCACACATTTTTAAAATGTTATAGTTGCACTCTCTATACTATATATAGATAAAATGTTTTTTAGTATACTTCTAATGTTGTTATATCTTTACACTACATATTATGTCTGTATAAAACTTATAATACTTTATATAACACTTACTATAGTTTAACATATAATTTTCCCTCCATGATTATTGCAAATAGCTTTAGAAAATGAAAAAAATAATAAAAGAGCTCGTTTGACTTATAATGTACACAAGGACCATATCAATAAACATAATTGACTTCATTACCATCTAAATAATCTATTATCAACCAACCATTGTGTGATTCCACTATTTAACAAATGTACAAGAGGTTTCATGGCACTATTCTTGCAACCATATATTTCTACCTCATTACCTCTACCTTTGCATCCATGGTGATGAAGAAAGAGAGAGGTGTGATTAGTGGTTTATTTAGCTCATGGATCTATATTTGGGTTACATTATGTAGTTTGGTGATTGTGACAAGCCATCATAGATATTGAAGTACATCTTTAAGCACCTGAGGATGCAAAAAAATTAACCCCTAAACTACAATCCACTATTAGTTGAAATGTCTAAGGTGTGCATAATGTTGTCTAGTCTATATCCATGTAAGATTCATAAAGGAATTGGGAAGCCAATAGTTGACATCTAGTGTGATTGGGCCATATGATGATTTCCCTTATGTATAATAAATACACTATACTAAAAATTGGTATTGAAATGTTTGTGATGTGTTTAAAATAACCTTCTCAATGTTGGTGATTAGTTCTATTACTAGGAACTTCATCCAGTTGAATTATTCTCTAAGTTAGATCATGAATGTGTGATGTCAATGTCTCCCTTGGTTTTATATGTGGAATTTTTGTTGTTTGTCAATACTTCTTTATGATGCATTCTATGGGTAATCACATAAGGGTGTCATCCTAAATTGATATGAATCCCTTTGGATGATCATGCATATTTCTCATTTATGTGGAAGTGGATTGGAGGGATATTGGTTCTATATTTTGCCAATGATTTTACCTTTATGAAATCTTGATTTCCTACACCATTATGGTGGCATTGATGTAGATTGTGACATCCTTAGATAAATGGATGGCCCTTTCATTGTAATGAGTCATGAGAATCATCACCACTTCATCTAGTTGGCTAAAGGTAGGGAGCTTGATAAGGCATGCTTCCTTTAATCCTCACATCCTATTTGGTATGGCTAGGGATATTGGATATGATTTCACCACTAGTAATTATGGGAACCATTTGGCATCAAAAGAGTCTATGAATTCAAAAGGCTTGAGATCATGATGTCTGTTTTGTCAGAGTGCTAACCTAATGCCCATATCTTCCTTTTGTGAATCTAATAATGGCACAATAATTTGAGATCTATCAATTTTTATATATTTTATAGTATAATTGCATCAAAATATTTACTCAATCAAGTCATTAAAATCTAGGTCTTAGAGGCTTATTGTTTAGTTTGATTTGTTAAAATGTGTTTTCATCTTTATGCCCTTGTATTTATATATTTATTCCCTCAATATTATTTCACACTTCATACTAATTCCTTGATTTTATTTTTACATTGTTATCCCCTTGATTTTAATTATTATGGTCAGTATGATGTGACCCTTATATTTTCAATGCATAGATTTAATGTTTCCTCTAATCGACATTGGAGGATGTGATGTGGCACCTTTTCACTTCTTGATAATTTTCTTTAGCATGAATTTAATCTATCTAATAGATCTAAATATTTTGGAACTACCAAAATATTTGGTATTCTTTACCTTAAACTAACTTGGTATTTACTATTTTATACCTTTTGTATGTACCTATTTGTCACTGCCTCATTCCCATACTTATTTATTTGACACATGCATTGACTGATTTGTGTTTATTTAATGCTCTACTACTTCTTTTTTATGTTCTATGACTTTGAATTTAGTTTATGTTCTAAATACATATTATACAGAGATTTAATATACATAACTACACTAAAAACTAAAAAATACAAATAAAAACTATAAAATAAGGAGAATTCCTAACTACATGGTGTTACTCAACACCCACTTTGTATTCAACATGAGATTTATAACCACTGGTGGTAGGGCTTAAGCTTGAAACCATTTACTTACCTTGGAAGGATGTTTCCCTAAAGATCCATTAAAATTATACTTCCTTTTTGTGACAATTCATGGATAATGTATGGTCTTTTCCATTGAATACACAACTTCCCTGGATGCACCTATAATTTGTTGTCATTTAACAAAACTATATGTTCTGGGTGAAATTCCTTTGATTGCAGGTTGTGATCACACCACACCTTATAGTTATATTTTTTTAACTGCTTACATCCAAATTATTGTCTAGCTATTTATCCCATGTGGTTTAAATAAAGAAACCTTACCTAAAGTGAGTCATGATCTCCTGATCACATTATTAGTGTAATTAGTAGACTAAAACTATGTATTCCATGGGCATCACTACTTCCATCCCATAGACCAGCTAAAAAGGATTGAATCCCATTGCACATTTATATTTGGGTCTTTATGTCCATAATATCTTAGGTATTTTATCCTCCTAGTCATTTCTCTACACATTACATGTTTTCAATAAGTTTGTTTGATGCTTCTACCTATTCATTGGCTTAAGGATGATAAGTCATGATTTTATGGTGAGATATCATGAATTACCTATTCATAATTTTTATGGTTTTATTTGAGAATTGCATTCCTCTATTTTTTACTATGTTTATAAGACACTTAAGTATAGTTATGACATTTTCATATAAACATATAACTACATCTTTAGCACTATAACTTGGTGTCATAGTAGCATCTAGTGATTTTTAAAAATAATTTGTCACTTTAATTATATATCTAACATGAATACACTTTATATGTGGATTAATGGGCCCTAAAAATTTAATTCCCCATTGTTCAAATGGTTTCACAACTAGCATTATATTTAAAGGCATTCATCCTTTTAGTTCGGTCTTCCAACTTGTTGACAAACATAGTAGTGTTTTATGACTATCTATGCATCTTGAAACAATGTAAGCCAACAAAAAATATATTTTATTATCTACCTTGTAGTATATTGTCTTATAAATTACCTTGTGACAACTCCCTGGTACACTTATTATAGTATCTCTAACTTCTCATGGCCCAAAGCTACTGTACATAACACATCATATTTACCCACCTTATAGAAAAGTTCCTTTGATAATAATAAATAGTATAACTCATATGACCAATTTATTTTTGTCTTTATCAATATGTACATAATAAAAAACCATTTTTCCATAAATTTATCTATATCTTCCATATTTTATGAGATCGTAGAGATTCAAGATAAGAGAGTGTATCGTGACTCATCTTGTAGTTCTTCTGGATCCTCACCATTGTAAATGCAATTGAGATGATATAACCCCACATTTTCCCTACTTGGATTCACATTGATATTGAACTAAAATTATTGAAATAATATCAACCACTTGGATATCCATCCTCCTAGCATTGGCTTATCCACTAAGTGTCACATGCCTTGGTGATTTGTAAAAGACTCAAATCATGTAGCTAATAGATAATGCCTAAATTTTTGTAGTGTGAACACCATAGCTAGATATTTCCATTTACTAGTAGTATAATTATTAGTAGCCACTACAAGCTTATGACTTTTGAAGTGGATAGGATGATCCGGGCCCCCATTTCCAAATTGAGTCATCATGGTAACTATTATTATTCTTGATACATATACATGTATGTGAAATCAATTAGTCTAATTAATAACACAAAAATTAGAGATATTAATAACCTCTATATAAAATCAATGAAGGTTATCTGACATTTCAAGGTCCATTCAAACCTTGTTTCCTTACAAAATAATATCTCTAATGGTGTTGATATAGCTATGTACCCCTTGATGAACTTAAAATAATACTTTATGTGCCCCAATAACACTCACACTTTAAAGGAACTTGTAAGAGGTGTTAATTACACAATGAATAAAAATTTAGTTTAGTTTATGAGAATACCATCATTACAAACTACATGTTCTAGGAGAACACCAAAAGGTGTAAAGAACAAGAATTTATTTACATTTATCACAATACACAGAGCTCTACATATTTATATTGTAAGTAATTTTTTTGAAAGATGATCTTTGAATAAGGAAAAAATAACCCAATCATATAGGTACACCTCAAAAAATTCATGTATGAAGTCCTTAAAAGTAGTGACTACAAATCTAGATAATATATCATGAGCATTTCTAAGAACAAAAGGTGTCACCTTGTATGTAAACAAGCCCCACTCTATTCTAAAAGTGGTATTTGTTTTTTCTTCTATTGTGATTATAATATTATGATATCCATTCAAGCCATCTTTGAATTATTATACTTCATGTCCTATGATTGATTCAATAATTTCATCTGTAAAAGGAATTTAAAAATGGTTTTTTTACATAGGCATCATTCATTTCCCTATAGTCACCAAAAACTCTGATTTCTCTATACGTCTTGGTTTGAATCACCATGGGGCTTACCCAATATTATTTCTCTATCATATAGATGATCCATAATTCTTTCATCTAGTCAATCTTGGACCTAAATTTGAGTCTCATATTAAGATTTAGTCTATATGGTTATCTCTTTATGGGCCTTTTACACTCCTTCAACTTTATATACATTTATCCAAATGAAAGGTCAACACCCTTGACTTAAAAAAATTGTAGGTTACACATCCTAATAATCTTGTAGCAATTGGACCCCATTTGAAATTTGATATTTTTTTGGTCATAAGCTTTCGTATAGAGTCTGTATCAATATTTTTCTTTTCCTTCCATATTGGTTATTAATATATTTTATTTGGCCCATTTGGAATAGAGTCTCTTAGTTTCCTCACCCTTATTACTCTTGAATATTAGGTTTCAAAACTACATATCCTCTTTTTGCTTTATGATTTTGAATTTAGGCTTATCTATCTCAAATTTGGGCTCAAAGAATCCTTTTAAATATAAATCCTCCTCACTGTCACTGGATTCTACTATTATACATTATCCATTATCATATTACAAGATTTCAAAAAAAATATATTTATCTTTTTACTAGCCCTGTAATTTTTGATAGCTTATTTCAAGCCCCTGATTGCTTCCTCTTGAAACCTTTAATCTTGAAAAATTATTATGTCTTCATCCCATCCATTACATAAAAACATCTTTAGCTCTTGGATAGTTATTTGCACTATAGGGTTCTCATCTCAAATATAAATGTTTATATAAAATCATGCTAGACATAAGACCAACTCTTGGTCTCATACATATGCTCCTAATGCATGTATCATGCTCATAGAAGAGGTCTTAGAGTATGTTCAAACACATGCACCTAGTATCTTAGTTCCATAACCTATGAAGACCATATATCTACACATTTATGAATGTGTAATTCAAGACACTGTCCTTGGAAAAATGACCATGGAATAGGATCATAAATGCTACTTGAAATTGAGCTCTCATCATTTCATATGACTCTTCCCAATGCAACTAATTTGACATGTGCATAGCCCACCATGTCGTAGCAACACCATTTAACACATATTTCAACACACTAACTCATAGATCTATATTGGGAACATGTTATTCTAACTTAGAAGTGAATTATTTCAAATCCTCTATTGTAAAGTGCTATGATAATTGTCTCTCAATAGTAAAAATCATTCTCATTAGCCGTATCTCATGGTCTCCCCATGCTAGTTAAGAATAAGTGCATCTAAATCACCAATAATAGAAGTTTTAGCTTCCCATGTAAAACTACACTCATAGATGGGTTATATATAATCCATATCTATTAGAGTCACCTGGTATAATCTATCCATTTATGACCTTGTTGAATATTACACAGATATATATTTACATTATTCCATGTGGAACTACATAAAATTCTCTATTACTTTGATAGGCTGATATAAAAATTGTTCTTTATTTTAAAACTATGGAATGATTGAGTTTGATGTGAAAAATCTATGAACTCTCTACTAAATAGATCTTGTGACTTTGATTCTATGTGAATATTCAACCAACAATATCATCTATAGGAATATGGAGATGTAGATTCCTTGGGAATGATGTAAAGATTTATTTAAACCTTGTTCAAGCATATGATAATGATCTTATGCCCTTGATGCACTTGTAGTTAATTATCTACAATATTGATGGTCATTTAACCATCATATGCCCACTTTTTATAAATTAAGTAGGGTAATGTCACTAGCCTTTATGGAAATGACTTTGAAATCTCCTTGTAGTCTTATATGTAATAATTTTATCTCCACATCCTCCAACCTTATAATGATTTATACTCATCCATAATTTGCAATACTTAGTGTGATAGGGTTATAACTAAGGGTTAGCCATGTAATGGTCTCCTAAGTAAACATAGGAATCATATTTACTATACTTATGAAGTAGAAAAAAAAAATTTAGAATTTTTTATCAATAATATCTATGTCCATTATAGGGTTGACATCCAAAGGTTTATTAGTCTTCACATATTAGGCTACCCTCTTAGCTCTCTATTATCCCTATTTTTATACTCTAACAAATTATGTAACATATTAATGATATTCTTTGATATATCCTCATTTTGTAGAGTAAAATAGTTAAAGAAGATTCATAAAAGTGGTAAATAATTTGTATTGCCTCAAAATCCAAACAATTTGACCATACATTTTTTCATCCATGACTACAACATCTACTTCCAAAGCATTGTGATTATGTATATTTTATAATAACTATGCTTCTTTGAACATTAGGATTTTTTTATCTAATTAAATATAGATATTTGTCCTACCAAACCTTTAAAATTAGAGGCTATTGTGGCATATATATTTTTGGAAATACTTTATTCTTTTACTAATTCCATTTGAAAAATTGCATAAATATAGGGTCTTTCATTGCAAATTCACCATTTTAACATTCTGTACTGGTTTTCCTTTCTTTAATTTTCAAGAATAAGATAATATTTTATATTATGCTACCTTGATGTCTTGTAATAAATAAAATATGTTTATATCTATTTATTTTAGGTTAAATTTCAAGTGATTTTATTATACTTACCATAGATGTAACAATTAATCATTTGTCTAGCTAATCTTTCATCTTATCTCTGATTTTGTTTTTTCCCTAATATCCCTCTTGGTATTCTCCATATATTTATGGAAAATCCAAAAGTTTTTGTTACTAGACATCATATCCCCCATATTTAATCTTAGGGGAAGGTGGATCCCATCCTGATTGCTATGGTGTAGATACAAAATTCCAAGGTTATTGATATTATGGGAAAAAATATGTCCATCTAGCATGGTATTGTGGAGCATGTGGTGCCTAGATCCCAAAACCTTGAGGTTGATTTTATCACTTGTATTTTAACCTTTTGAGGAGATGAAAATATTTCCTCATCCAAGTGGCATAATGGAATCACCTCTAGGTTTGTGGGCAACCTAAGGAATGAGGTGAGTCTTTAGATAGGGATAACTCCCTTGATGTACCACTTAGGATTGTAACTACTAATAACTTTAGGGGGTGAAAAGGGAAAGAGAGAAATGAAATAAAACTAATATAATGGATTTGATAAACCAAATTGACTTATGACATACAACCATATGCATATTACACTTGAAATCAAAGGATAACTAAACCTACACTCTCCAATCTATGTCTTATTGCATCAATGTTATATTGTGGTGTTATGGATGAATGTGAAAAGATAGGAGGAATATACAAGAGGAATTGAGTAGAAATAATGAGGATATTAACTCCCTTAAAATTTAAAGTTTCTTGGAATACATCACATGCCCTACAAGAAGAAGCTACAAATAGGTGAGAGAATGTGACAACTTGCTAAGGAATATATAGTTTTCACTAAGCAAATT
Source organism: Torreya grandis (assembly GCA_037957365.1). Taxonomy (NCBI): domain Eukaryota; kingdom Viridiplantae; phylum Streptophyta; class Pinopsida; order Cupressales; family Taxaceae; genus Torreya; species Torreya grandis. Next base: position 2,622,282 of record JARHVA010000544.1, read on the forward strand.
CAACATTAAAGTAAAATAACACTATGAATATTCATAGAAGAGTTAAAACTTATTAATTTTATATATCAAAAGGTATATAAATAAGCATGGATTTTCCATACTCAGGTGGAGCATCTATAGAATGCCAAAACGGCTAGTTCTTATAAAACTTGTGTGAGAGAGAAGAAAAGTGAAGTCCAAGGGTCACAAGGATACTTGTAAAGATGATACAATTAGTTAATTATGAATTTTTAGAGGTTATGGGATGAATCATATAAGGTCAAGATATACAAGTGTCAATCCAAGTCACATACTTCATGAAAAGTGGCAAGAAAACTCTTCAATTGGCTCAAAAAAATTGCCTTCATGATTAGAGCTGTTTGAATGTCCTATAATTGATTGAGACTAGGGTAAATGATTTGAATTTATGGTATGGAAATAATAAATTAATCTACATGAATTGGTTTAATTCTTGGTCTTCTATAATCACTTGGAAGTGAGCTATCATCATCTGCTATCCAAAAAACTACTCTTCCATGCACCCTGCACACTTGGCCTCAAAATTGAAATAATTTGTTCATGAAAATCCATGGGAGGGAGTAAATTAAAATTTTAAAGGCCATCCATAGACTTATAATCATCAGACACATCTTAAAATCACCCACCTAAGTTTTCCATCTTCTTCACTAGCTTGTCCATTAGGCTAGTTTTGATTGGCTGAGTTTAATCACCTAGTTGAGAAACTTAGGAGTTGTTTCAAGGAATGAGAGTGACATGGGGATTTATATTAAGTATTAATATTTCCATATATATGATTTTTACCTCTTGAAACCTCTTATAACCTATAAAATACATAAAATAGTGAGATAAACCCTATTTCTACCCCCATTTGTACAAATCTATACAAATAAAAATCATGTGAAGTAGCCTAACTGAGTCCTCTACAATATAAAATATATTCTAGTCAAAATTTTCTATTATAGTGCATCTCCAACTCCATATTCACAAACTGGTTCTTGGCAAGGGTTTTCAAGGGTTTCTAAGCAATTTAATCCCTTAAGGTTTGTTCATAAAGTTGGGACATTGGAAATACAAAAAAATTCCACAATTTTTTTGTTCAATACCCATTATAACTCTCATAAAATCTTTTTGCCCTCATGCAAAACATCATGAAAGATATACGCTTCCAAAACTTCCCTATCGAGCTCTTTTCCTCGTTTCCACATGCTTGAGCTTGTCTTTGAATCTCACAATGACTTATGATGATTTTAATTAGATAAAAATAACTTTAAAATATATTTATTCACCCAATAAAAATGTTTCAATAGGTTTTAAATCTTAACTCATGCTGAAAGGGTAATGTACTCTCCATTTGGGCACTAGGCCTAGACCTTGCCTAGTAAGTTTGAGTGCAACTTTAGAGAATTTCAGAATCCCGTATCAAATATCATTCCTTAGAGGTATTTCACATGATTTTACATGTGTTTTACATATTTTCACATCATTATAAAAGGTTCCATTATCCCCTATCTCATTCTTTTACCACCCTCTTTCAAAATTGTAGGGTTCTTGTATGGGGAAAGTATCCCCTATCTGAGACAAAATAGAGGAACTTCCCCTATTTGATAATAAAAAATAGGTATTGGAGAGGGTTATACAAGTTTAAAGGATGAATTTTACAAAAAATTATCTCATACATAGGTCATATGACCTTATAACCCTTATAGATTCTAAACGAACTTCTAGAGAAGCAAAAAAGTGTAGGGTTCCAAGAGTAGACTTTGTATGCACTTGAAAGTGACCTCCCATATGCTTGTTTTGTGTTTTTTAGAGTTTTTAAAGGTGATATTGATCATGATTAATGTGATTCCAATATATATTTGATTTTACAGTCTATCACACACTCCTCTATACGCTTGAACTCACAAGGCTATGTCTTACTCTTGACTATGTGTATTGCTTTTCCCTCTCAAGAATGACCCCTGTGTGTTATGAATTTTGTAGTATTTGAACCCTAAAACATTATTATGACTCATTTTTGATATTTATCATGGTGATATATCAGTGGTTTGGGTCCATTTGCTCTAATTCAGTGTCATATTCATGCCACAAATGCCAACTCTATGCTCACTGTCGAAGATAGTCATAACTGACTATGTGAGAGTCCTTTTAGGGTATTTTAGGTTTGTTTTATCATTATTTTTAGCTCATTTATTTCATCATGATATTAATTAAAGTGTTCATGACTTGTATTGTCATGCTAACCTCCTTCTAACTCTTCATACACACTTTTAGCTCAAAAAATGAGTCTTTCCCTATTTTTACTTAGAAATCTTGCCTCTATCCTTGCCAATAGGTTAATATGATTATCCTAGAGTCAAACACGATAAAAAATGGTCAAAAGATAAAATTATTTTATTAATGTACTAATGTGGTATTTTATATGTTCTAAGGTGTTCAAAAGTCATAAAATTATCATTCACCATGTCTTGTGTGTAAAAAGTGTCATTTTGGCATATTTCTAGCTCATTAAATGACATATACAGACCTACAAGGGATAAAATTTATCACAAAGATTCATCATAATGTTTAATACATCAGGATATGTTAGTTAATAGTCAATGTTAGTCCAATAAGTAGTTATATGCAAAATAAGGTAGTTTTCCCTTGATTTTAGGCCCTTATTGGCACTTGTACAAACTTGAGAAGTCCACTTTTAGGTAAAAACATGGGAAACGTTTATATTCATCTCCCTATGGAATTTTACATGTTTTGTGTGCATGTATTTCATCATAGGTTTTAGTTTCAACTTCTATTTCTTCCTTCTTATCCTTGCAAGCTAATTATAGTCAATTTGGAATACTTGGTGTGAGCCGTATAGGTGGAGTTAGGACGAATGATATTGATGATGGAAATTAATATGAGTATAATTTAAATACATGGTAGGAAGTTTAGATTCCATGGGTTATCCTTTATGATCCATCACTTAGACAGAATACATCTTTTTATGCACTTCCATTCATGAGGGGTCTATATTTTGAGCTAGTTTCAGATTTTTTGATTTGGTTTGATGATTTTATTATTTTAGGTGTTCCTAGAAGCCCATAAATATGTTTATTTAGTGTTATCTTGTATTTATAAGTGATAAAATTCCCAATAAAGCCTTTCCTAGGCTTATCCTTATTTGCTAATTACTCTCACTATCTTATAACCTAGAATTTGCATCTGTAGGACCATTGATGACATCATGTTGATATTACAAGAGATAAAATTGTGATATAATTAATTAAAATGATATAATATTCATTAAAATTCCTAATAAATCCTTTTTAAGACTTGTTTTGGTCTTATACCACCTTTACTATCATGCATACAACTAGTATACACCTACAGGTGCTATTTGTAGAGTTTAGAGAAGATGTACAGAAAGATGGTGAAATAGTTTTGGTATTCATGGATAATTTGAGGTGGTATTTTATCACCTAATAATGTTCAAATCCCCTTTGGTATCTCACTAGGTGTTGGAGAAGCATCCCAACTAACACTTCTGAGTTTTTAGACCTATTGTCCCCAAAAGGCCAAACCAAAGAACCTATTGGTTTTGTGAGTGACTTATACCATGGTTTAAAATTCCCTTTGATACTACTAATTGGTTATATTTTTATGATATATCATGATAAATAGCTATGCAAAGTTTGGAGAGTGGAAGGCAAATGAAAAGTGATGTTTGAAAGGTCCAAAGGTACTCCTGAAAGCACTGAATTTTGTCAATGACTACTATAGTTTTAAGACCAAAAGGGGAGATCTATTCAGCAAGGTTGTAAATTCAACTTTGTTTCCATGATTGATCATTTTAATTGTTTGAGTGACACAAAATATTACTTGAGATACCATTCTAGAGGGATGATATTCTTGACCTCAACCCATGCTCACTTTTCTTAGTCTGTACACTATGTAAATATCCACCTACAATAGGTAGGGTACACCAATAGTTCAATTAGTATGAAACCTTGATGAACTATTCTAAGTATTTTTAAATAAATAATAATATCTAAAATGTTAGTGATTTCATAGTATTTAATTTGAGCCAAACCACATCATCATCAACCTAAGAGGAGGCAAAAGCAACCTACAGGTAGGCTTGTGGCTATAGTACTCTAAGTAAATTAGTGATAACAAAATCCATGCAAGAGGATGATTTGGAGGATTATAAGAATGAATATTATTTGTATAGATATGGTATATACCTAATATAAGTTCAAGGTACTCCATATATTATAAACAAGCTCAGATTTGTCCATATCCAAAACTATAGGTCAGAAAACATAGGTGTCTCAGTCATAAGAGATAAGACCTAGTCCAGGGTTTTTAAAGTGCATAAAGAGTAAGGGTGAAATTGAAATGGTGAGGAATATATAAAAATATCTCTATTAATAAAATATATACCTCCATGATCTCCAAAAAATGCAACCAAAACCCCATTTTCACCTACAGGTAGCCTTTTATAAAGAAAACTCAGTCAGGGTTTGATATGATTTTTGGTTCAGGTAGGGGTATATGAACTATTTTAAAGGATGAGTTAATGGTATAATATGTTCATGACATATATAATAACATCATGAGGATAACATGATGCATATTAAGGGAAAATATCCCCCATTTTCATCAAACATAGTCCTCATACCTTGCCTACATATATTGTCTACCTATGCAAACTCAATCTTGAGATTTATGTATTTTGAAGGGTCAAAATGTTAGGAACCCCTCCAAGGAAGAACAATTGATTAATTTTCTTATAAGCAATTAAACACATAATTATACCAAAATGATTAAGTAACTAGAAACTTGAAACAACAAAGAATTTGAGAGACAATACACAATCTTGTATTAAATACTTTTAGAAGAAAATACAATAAAGAAGATGCCACTTCTTCTTCCACCTCAAAGGCTTGCCATACCTCAAGGACTTCTTCCCTCTCTCTCTTGCTCAACCACAACCAATTCAAGAACCTGAGTTGTTATCCCCTCCTTGAATGCTTCAGCTGATCTCCTTGACCTTACACCTTGTAGATCTCCTTGACCTTGCTTTCTTGCTTCAATGCTTTTACTTGCCTTATTAATTACAATACATGCCTCATGGGTCTTTAAATAGGATCCCATGCATAAAATAATTAGACCTCTAATTACAATAATTAGACACGTAGCTCGAGACTATAATTAGCCTTTAACATGCAAACACTCAGTTCAACGAACTAACTATTCATGCAACAAATAGTTTTGGAACCACCACAGGTGACTGACGTCAGTCCCTGTCTAACTGGTGCTGACCAACATCGGCCAACTCTCTACCGATGCCGGTTGCCTTCTACACTATATGTGACTGATGTTGGTTACACTGCTGATGTTGGTACTTCTGGAACTCAGCAACCTCTTCCATGTCTACAACAGTTGAAGCTTTTAGCTCCACAACCTAATAATCTCCCACTTGGAGATAAACAGCTGCAACTGTACCTGTACTTGTACACTATCTAGTTTGTTCCCTTGGCTCTATATCCCTCTTCAAAATCACTATTAAAGACCAACCACCACAAAACCTATGATGCTATACCTATCATCTAAGTTCCCTATCACATCTAAACTTTTTGACAACTCCCACTGGAGACAAAACCAACCTGTGATCTTCCATGTCTCTTATGCCAAAAGAAGTTTGCTACTCCCAAGTTCTTCATGACATACCTCTGAACTAACTTTACCTTTAGCTTAGAAACTCCCTATATATGTAACCCTTCAACAAGCAACAACATACAATAACAGGATAATGTAGCTAATATTATCCAACTTGGTAAAGAAAAATACAATGGTCAAACCTCCATTGCCCTGCAGCCTACTCAAGACCATATACCCTGACCTTCTGTCTCACGTATCCATCCACTCTCTTCTCTAACTTGGGAATCCATCCCTCTCTTAGTGCTTTCTTCTAGCTGACAGCTCCACCAACAAACACCTATTTGGTTCTTCTCTAAGGACTCACACTCCTCATCCATGCCAAGCTCCCATTGTTTCTAGATTCTACCTGCATTGCCTCTTCATATCTTCCTGGTTCTTGACCATCAGTAAGCAATAAATAAAATAAAGAAGGTGAACAATGAATATGAGGTTCACATACCCTTTTTGGCCTCCATATGGGCATTTGAGACTCCTTGATAGCTTGCTGTCTGCCCAACATCCGTTCTAGTGACCGATCTCGGCCATCTCCCAGTTTGCATCCGACCAATGTCAGTTCCCTACACTGACCCTGAATACCAACATCGTTTCCCTAGCCAAAATTGGTGTCCCCTCTACCAACGTCAGTTCCTATCTGACCAACGTCAGACTTCTCCTACCTGACTCTACTAACCCTACTGGTCTGCACATGACCGATGTCAGTATCTGCTTGGCCGACGTCGGTGCCATGGGATCGACGTCAGTACCTGTGTTTTCCTGTAAGTGATGACTTCTTTATCTGTGAGCTCATCTTGGATAAAAACCCTATCTATACTGCCCTACTCAGAATTATTTAGCCCCTGTGACTGATCTCTGCCCATCATCTCTTCCATAAACACCAAGGCTTCCCTGTTCTTGTCAAAAGCATAAAATTTCCTTTTCCTGCAAGAACTCGATCAATGCCCTCAAAATATGAACTCATACCCTTTGACTCAAGAACGTCCATTCCCTTCTTATTCATGTGACCAAGCCTATTAAGCCACATCTTCGAATCTATAGCTAAAGTAGATAAACCAGAAGTAGAATCAGTAATACAAGTAGATAGATAAAGAGTACCTACTTTCTTACCTCTTGCTAAAACAAGTGCACCCTTGGTAACCTTCCAGGAATCCACTGTGATGGTTACTGTGCATCCCTCATCACCCAACCTTCTTACAGAAACCAAAATCTGCTTCAAGACCGGGACATGCATAACCCCCTTCAACACCCATGTGTTGCCTGTTTGCAATTCCAGCTGCACTTTCCCTTTGCCAACCATTTTACAAGGCGTATCATCCCCTAAATAAAGCTCTCCAAAGTCTCCTTGGACATACTCATAGAACAAATCTCTATTTGGGGTTGCATGAAAAGAAGAACCAGAATCTAAAACCCATGATCCTACCTGACTATCCAAAGAAAGTATGAGAGCATCCTGTGCCAAAATATTTGCATCTTTTGACTCTTCATTACCTTCATGTTTATTTTCTTTATCCCTCAACCAACACTCTTTTTTTGTGTGTTCTTTATTTCCACAAAACCAGCAGGTGATACTTCCATTTCTGGATTTGGATCTCCTTCCCATCTTCAACCTTGATTTCCCTTACTCGACCTTCTCTCTTTGCCTTCCCCTGCTTTCTGCACTTAGAGCATTCCCTGATGATTCACCTGTGCTTTTCTTACGTATTTCTTCATTAAAGATTACACTCACAACATCATCAAATTTTAAGATTTTAGAAGCAGATGCATAATTACTTACTACCATAACCAAACTATCCCAACTTTTAGGTAAAGAGCATAAAATTAAGAGAGCCTTTACTTCATCATCAAAAACAATATTGACTGAAGCTAACTGGTTTACCAAACCATGGAAATCACTAAGATGAGTATGTATTGATCCACCTTCCTACATTTTCAAAGTAAATAACTGCTTCATAAGAAATACCTTATTTGAAGCCAAGGGCTTTTCATATAAATTTGCCAAAGATTTTATCAACTCTTCTATTGTCTTACACTGTGATAAGTTGGAAATCACAGACGATGCAAGGCTCAACCTTATGGATCCCAGAGCCTTCCGATCAAGAAAATTCCATTCTTCATCCTTCATATCTATGGGCTTGTATGCAACCCCACCCAATGGTAAGTAAAAATCCTTCTGATACAGATAATCTTCTATCTGCATCCTCCAATGTTGATAATTCTTGCCGTTAAATTTCTCCATTCGTTGCTTACTTTCTTCTGCCATTGCTATACTCCCACTCAAATAGAAACCCCTGTGAATGACCTGTAATCAAACAATAACCTGCTCCCTGCAACCTTAGCTCTGATACCAACTATTAGGAACCCATCCAAGGAAGCACAATTGATTACTTTTCTTATAAGCAATTAAACATGGAATTATACCAGAATGATTAAGTAACTAGAAACTTGAAACAAAAAAGAATTTGAGAGACAATACATAATCTTGTATTAAATACTCTTAGAAGAAAATATAATAAAGAAGATGCCACTTCTTCTTCTACCTCAAAGGCTTGCCACACCTCAAGGAATTCTTCCCTCTCTCTCTTGCTCAACCACAACCAACTCAACAACCTGAGTTGTTATCCCCTCCTTGAATGCTTCAGCTGATCTCCTTGACCTTACACCTTATAGATCTCCTTGACATTGCTTTCTTGCTTCAATGCTTTTACTTGCCTTCTTAATTACAATACATGCCTCATGGGTCTTTAAATATGATCCCATGCATACAATAATTAGACCTCTAATTACAATAATTAGACACACAGATCGAGACTATAATTAGCCCTTAACATGCAAACACTTGGTTCAACGAACTAACTATTCGTGCAACGAACAGTTTTGGAACCACCACAGGCGATCGATGTCAGTCCCTGTCTAACTAGTGCTGACTGATGTTGGCCGACTCTCTACCGATGCCGGTTGCCTTTTGCACTGTATGTGACCGATGTTGGTTACACTACCGACGTTGGTACTTCTGAAACTTAGCAACCTCCTCCATGTCTGCAACAGTTGAAGCTTTTAGCTCCACAACCTAACACAAAACTTAGAGTTATAGTCTTAATTGTTGTACAATGTACCCTTGGAAATTTTTTAAAAACATCCAATTGTTTTGTTTTGTGTGATAAAAATAGGATAATATGCCTCTATTTTGTCTTAGAGGTAGTTTACTTTCTCCATGCCTAAACCCTATAGATTAGAGGAAAATGATGAGAAGATGGACTAGAACAAGAAAATAACCTCTAATATGATTTTTAAATTTGGTAGACACATAATAAAATAAGGTAAACTATTCTAGGAGGTTTGAAGGCAAACATAGTGATCTAGGCTACAAGGGTTGCAATCAAACCCAATAGGCAAGGTTAAAGCCAAGGGGACAAATAGGAGGTCATTTCCATTTATAGTATTTTCCAAGAATTAAAATTATTTGATTAATGTTTTTAGAGTTACAATGTATGTGTCCAAATTATATATAAGGAAAACATAAAAGGGTCATTTGAATCCTAGGTAGTAGGCAGATTTGTCAAAACAAGTTCTAGGTCTAAGGTAAATGGTGAGTCATTTGCATTTATAGCAAGATATGACCTTGCCAATGGCTAGGAACACATTTGTGGGATCATAATAGAGGTGTTGGAGCCAATTTTTTGTAGAAAAACTCATTAAGAAGCCATTTTTGGCTTGGAATGAACTTAAACCCTCACAAAATGTAGGAAAAGAGTTCAAATGGTTAATTTGAGATGCTTATATCTCTCATAACACTTTTCATGGGAAGTTGAGGTGATTGAAGATGTTATGGAGGAACCCTAATAATCCCCTAGTGGCATTGAGAGAGATTTCCAATGTGCAACTCTATGAACAATGCTAAGACCAAAAATGGCATAAAACCCTCAAAAAACCCTCCATAAGGACCTGATTAGAGAGATGAAGTAGATGGAGAATCCAAATGGGGTTGAAAGGCCACGAAACTTTTTAAACTTGTATAATAATCTCCCAGGCTCCCTCTAATGCTAATTTGTTGTACGAACCTATACAGATGGGGCTAGAGCAAGGATTTATTTGGCATTTTTTTTTATGTTTTGAAGGTGTGAAAGGGTTTCAGATGATCAAATAGATTTTGATAGGTAGATTGAGATGTTTTCTAAGTCTACATGGACATTTTATGAGGTATACAAACTCTTAATTATGCCTACCATCTCTTTCATTTCAGCTAGTCACAGTGAATGGGTAGTGAACACTTAGGAAAAGTGGTGAAACTCCATTTGGGAAGCCTTTTAAGGCTTGTTTCTTAAACTTTATGACTTTTAAATTCTTTAAAAATGTTAATCCTCCTTGTGTATGGATTATATTGCATAATTGAAAAGGTTTTAGGTGCCAAGTGTGAGAGGTTCATGAAAAGGAATCATTTAGGGATTGTTAGGGATGCTTGTGCATGGAAAAAAGAATAGGAATGATCAGAGACCACTCCAATGCATGTGAGGGATTTTTTATAACCCCTCCCACTCATATCCATAATTATAACTACCCATATGTAGTGATGAGGTAGTTTTGTGAAGGCAAATGATGAAGGCAACTTCTTATGCAAGCACAATGGAATCTATGCCACATGTGAAGGAGTTGAACAAGTTTGAGGGACATTTGTCCTTGATTCCCTTTATAACCTATCTCACACATGATTATATGAATATTTTAACTCCTTATAATTTATTTACAAGTGTCTCTATGACTCTCGAGCTTATTTTTCTCTCTCTCTTCTCACAATTTCTATAAATTCTAGCCTTTTTAGCTATTGTATAGATGTCTTCATCTAGGTATGGCAAATCCCTACCAAATTTTTACTTTGAGATAATAAATAAAGTTTTTTTTACCTCATTAAAGAGTTCACTAAGTACATATAATGGTTTTTGGTCTTGTACAAGTGTATTTTGGCTTACCTTCACATGTTACTCTTCCTAGTGCCTTGTGTGTTTTGGAATATCTCTTTTGCAGGTCAGCAAGAAGTGTCTAATTGGATTATAGGTATAGTGAGTATTATATTAAATAATGTTTCTTAGAATGCCTATTTTCTAAGTCTTCCTAGCCTAGGCTCTCTTTAAAACCCCATGCTTGAAACATTGATGTGAAAGGGAAGATTGTCATTGGATGAAGTGTATGTGTAGACTTCTTGGTTTTAAGTGCATGTTAGATGGTATGAGTAGAAAAATTATTTGGTGTATCACCTCCCCTATATTATATTTACTTTCAGCTGTTCTTATACCATTTCATCCCCCCAAGTGTTAGTAGTAGGATTGATCAAAGAGATACACTAAGGGGAACTAGCCCCAAATCTAGAGATCCACCTCAAAGTTAGGTCACCCACAACCCTAAGGTGGTTCCATTGTGCCACTTGAATGAGGAGAGACTTGTCATATCCTCAAGGGGTGCAAGTTTAAGTGACAAATTTTTTTGACACGCTTGGTGGGACTCTTGTTTCAAGAATTTGAGGAGTTTTGGTGTTTTCCTTAAGATATCAACCTTTGGAGGCAATTTCATTAAGCATCAATGGTGACTCCAAGCATAAATATAATAGTTAAACAATCCACGTACTATAATTAAAGTTATTTTATTGTTTTATGGTCTTCTCATGAGTGATTCATGGATAATTCTAAGGTTGAGTTTGTCTTAACACAAATTAGGGAGACATATCCATCTTTGCCTTTTCCATCTCAATATGAACAAGTCCTTATCCAAGTTTGTCATGATCCCTATCAATCCTTTGTTGCTTATAATCAGACCTATCAAGCTTGTACCTCACCTATCCCACCTAGTTTCTATTAAAGTCACTCCATCACAAGTTTCAAGAAGACTCTCATTAGCTATAAAGACTACATATTATACCTTGATACTATAAATGGTTATGGTCAAGTCATCCCTAGTGATTGTATCAATAGTGTGAGGGATGATTTGGAACAAGTCAATAAATAATGGATTCTTATAGAGAGAGCTAATTGGAAAGGTATTACTAATGAGATGCTTGATGTTTATGGTCTAATTTTTCACCTAGAAGAGAGATTGATAGCTCATGAACCAAATCAATATTGGAAGCCCCAATATACTTCACATCAACCTTCACATGTGTCAACTTTTCCCACTCAAAATATTATTCCAATCATGTTTCAAAATGCCCCAAGTCCTTCATGCATTCCCCAAAGTTTTTCTTTTTGGAGGTCCATCCAAGAGAACAACGAAAAGAGAGAGGAAATCACTATTGAGTAGGTTGATTTATTTAAATAGGATTTTTAGAAATGAAGATTGATTTTTGAGACCCATCTTGACAAGGAGATTGAATTGGCTAATTAGATTTTAAGGCAATCCATCTTGCCAATATAAAATTAACTCTTTAAGCCTACTTTTCTAGGTTGGAATCAAGATGCCAAGTCTAAGGAAACCCAAATTTTCCTAAACATATCATTCACCCCTTCATTTGTATCTCATTCTCATGAAGAATCATCTAAGCATAGATTCTCAAGATGGAAAGAGGTAGTGGCAGCTTGTGAAGAGAAGAACAAGAGATGTTTAAGTAGAGAAGTTGGAAGTGGAGAGAAAATTGAAACCAGTCAACTCCCTCCCACCCCTCCTTAAGAAGCAATTAATTCCATATTTCCACCTCCTCTATCTGATCCATTTGACCTTCTAGTGTTGAGGATTGCATTGATCCTTGGGAGCCTTCTTGGGCTAGTATTCCTAGTTTTTAGATACCTAGTATTGGCACTACTAAGAGGGAGAATGAGTTTGAGATTTAATTTTGGATTAAAGATGAAGAGGAGTTGACTATTAGTGAGGAGACATCAAATTGTGATTATGAGGAAAAGGATCCTCCTTGTGTTGAATAAGAAGTCTTAGAAGAGGTTCTTATGGAACCCAAAGGAGTAAATGAAGGAGCCTCTCTTGTTGTTCCTCTTCATGATGCTAACCAGTCAAAGGATGATGACTTGTGGTAGATATTTGAGGAAATATGTAATGAATTTGAAGGCCTCATGGGGACTACAAGTCATTTGGAGATTAATATAAGCCATGGTAAGTAAGATCAAGTGTCTCAAAAGGAAGACATGTGGTATACCTATATGCAAATGTTTAAAGAGTATGAATAATGTGAGAAGACAAAAATCCTAATGAGACAAGGCCAAGATGTTGAAAAGTAGGCATAAATTGAGGAGCATCATCATCAAGAGAGTCTAGCTCATGATGGAGCAATCTATGATGATCTTGGGCCTTTTGAGAAGTTGATCTTAAAACCATCTATGAAGTTACTCCCAACAACATCAAGGAAGAGTTTGAGCAAAAAACACTACTACAAAACTATGACATAACACTTCTTGAAGACTTTGAAGAGGCTATAACAAATGAGAAGTATAATGAGATCCTTCAAAAAGACATAAGTTTACAACAAGTTGTCCCATTCATAGATATAAAAATATATCATAATGAGACAAAAGGAAAATAATATGAGGCATGTTTCCAAGGTCAAGAGGACTTCATATACCTTGGAGACTTGTGGGAGATGACTCTATTAAATGACATGCCAAGTCAAGGAGCAAAAATGAAACATGAGTCATCTAACACCACATCCAAAAGGAAGCATGTTTGGAATCCTCATTCATCTAGTGAGGAATGAGATTCAAGGTACTTACATTTTGATATAATAAGGGAGGTATGTTTAATTTGAATGTACATGATTAGTTTGATTGTTGTTATTCTGTGTTCCCTAAATGCTTAATAACACAAGTGTGCCCTTATTTTATGTGTTTGCTTTGGTCTTGTTGTGTGTTTTATTTCTTTTGTGTTTTTTGAGGTAAATTAGCTATCTTTTTGGTCAAATCAAGGTCTGATCCTATTGTTTCAAAGTGCATCTGACTCCCTTTGCCTAATGGATGGGATAAGGCTTTTGGTCCTTAACATAAGCAAGCATGTTACCCTTATGAATTACTAAAAGTGTTAACCAAATTTGAATTTAATTCAAATTGGGTCAACCCATAAATTTATAAACTTTTTATAAGTTTCCAAATATCCTATAGGGGTCTCATTTTGGTCTAAATACCTTACTTATCCTTGGTCTAAGCTCATCTCCCTTGTAATTGCCTAGTCAACCAAAGTCAAATTTGGTCAACCATGGTCAAACATGGTAAAAATATCAAATTGTGTTATAAATGTCCTAATATGGTATTTTATATGTTTTAAGGTGATCAAAAGTCATAAAATTATCATTTACCATGTCTTGTGTGAAAAAAGTGTCATTTTGGCATATTTCTAGCTCATTAAATGACATGTACGAACCTTTAAGGGAGAAAATTTATCAGCAAGATTTATAATAATGTGGAGGAGGTTAGGATATGTTAGTTATAAGTTAATGTCAGTCCAAGAATTAGTTATGTGCAGAAGAAGGTAGTTTTCCATTGATTTAAGGCCTTTATTGGCACTTGTACGGACTTGGGAAGTCCACTTTCAACTAAAAACATGGGAAAAGTGTCTCTTCATCTCCCTATGGTGTTTTAAATTCTTGGTGTGTAGGTATTTCATTAGAGGTTTTAGTTTCAACTTTTATTTCATCCTTCTTATCCTTATAAGCAAAGGGGAGTCAATTTGGAATGCTTGGTGTGAGTCGTACATGTGGATTTAGGAGGAATTATCTTGAGGGTGTAAATTAATCTGATTATAATTAAAATACATGGTAGGAAGTTTGGATTCCATGGCTTCTCCTTTATGATCCATCACTTAGACCCTAGGTAGCTTTTTATGCACTTCCATTCATGAGGGGTCTATGTTTTGAGCTAGTTTTAGATTTTTTTCATTTGGTTTGATGATTTGATTTTTTTAGGTGTTCCTAAAGGCACCTACATAGGTCTATTGAGTGTTATATTTTATTTATAAGTGATAAAATTCCCAAGAAATCCTCTCCTAGGCTTGTCCTTATTTGCTGAATACTCTCACTATTTTATACCCTAGAATTTGCATCTGTAGAACCATTGATGACATCGTGATGATGTTGGGAGATATATAATTGTGATACAATTGCTTAACATGATATAATATGCATAAAAAATCCTAATAAAACCTTTATTAGTCTTTTTTTAGTCTTATACCACCTTCACTATCATGCATACAGCTAGTATACACCTAGAGGTGCTATCTACAAAGTTTAGAGAAGATGTACAAATAGATGGTGAACTAGTTTTGGTCTTCATGAAGAATATAAGGTGGTATTTTATCACCTAATCATGTTTAAATCCACTTTGGTAGCTCACTAGGTGTTGGATAAGCATCCCAACTAACACTTTTGAGTTTTTAGACCTATTGTCCCAAGAATGCCAAAATAGAGAACTTGTTGGTTTTGTGAGTGACATATATCATGGTTTAAAAATACCTTTGATGCTCATAATTGTTAGGGTGTGGAGCTAAAAGCTTCACCTAAGGTAAACAAGAGGTTTTCATAGCTTGACAGTCACCGGCGTCGGCATGCCACAATCGACGTCGGTCAGGGGAGCGCAGAAGGAAACCGGCATTGGCAAGGGGTCGGCTGGCGTCGGTCACCTCCAGGAAGGCAAGGACTGACGTCAGTCGCTTGTGGCGGTCAGAACTGCTGTTGAAAAATATTCAGTTAAGTGAACGTGGAGTTTGCATGATAAAGACCAGTTTGAGTCTTTGAGCCGCCTGTCTAAATTAAGTGTATGCATGAGATCTATATAATAGACTCATGGGCTGTATGGTTAAGTGTTGAACTTGTAGAACCCAAGTGTGGAGCTTGGATAGTTCTTCCCATGGTGGAATCAAGTAGGATTCCCCATGTATGTAAGATCAGGTTTGATATGCAGGGTGTTGCAGGGTCATGGAGGAGATCTACATGTGATAAGTAAGATCAGGTTGGTCTGCTCGGGAGTGTGAATGCGAGGGTCAAACGGAGATCAGCGGGGGAGCAAGATCCAAGGTGACAACAATACATCAGGAGCAGGATCATGGTTAGATCTACTTGGAGTATCGATTTGTACTTGATTGTACCAGATGTATAATGAGGTGAATAACATCTTGTGTTAGCTGTGTGTTGTGACCTATGAGAGAAGATTACTCAGGTGGGAAGATTACTTGGAGCCCTTGAGGTGTGGAAGGCCTTGTAGAGGTGGAAGAAGAGTGTGATCTCTTTATTGTAATTTCATTTGTAATGAGTTGAATATAATTGTGTGTTGCCTCTCATATTCTGTGTTATTTCTCATTGATAGTTATTTGTTCTTCTGGGTATTTCCGCATGTTTAAGTTGCTTATACATTGGTAATGATGTGTGCTCTTAAATTTGACAAATTGTGTCAGAACTTTGGGAAACTTTGGTCCTGTCAAATGGTATCAAAGTGAGGTTGGACGTTCTTAGAGCGAGCTTGACTAACAGGTGGTTCAGATCTGTTAAGTGTTGTTGATTATAGGTTACTCATAGGGGTTATTGTTTGAGTGGGAGTATAGTAAGGTAGAAGAATGGAGAAATTCAGACATAGGTGTAGCACCACAGGGAGTGTGGTGGGTTGTCTTCAAGTGGGAGCTTGAAGAGGAATACAAGCCAAGATGCAGATTAGACAGAGTACTGGTATGGGTATAGGTGCAGATCTTTATCTCCAAGTGGGAGATTGTTAGGGTGTGGAGCTAAAAGCTTCACCTAAGGCAAACAGGAGGTTTTCATAGCTTGATAGTTGTCGATGTCAGCATGCCACAACCAACATCAGTCAGGGGAGTGCAGAAGGAAACTGGCATTGGCAGGGGGTCAGCCAGCGTCGATCACCTCTAGGAAGGCAGGGACCGACGTCGGTCACCTGTGGTGGTCAAAATTGCTGTTGATGAACAATCAGTTAAGTGAAAATGGAGTTTGCATGATGAAGACCAGTTCGAGTCTTTGAGCCGCCCGTCTAAATTAAGTGTATGCATGAGATCTATATAATAGACTCATGGGCTGTATTGTTAAGTGTTGAACTTGTAGAACCCAAGTGTGGAGCTTGGAGATTTCTTCCCATGGTGGAATCAAGTAAGATTCCCCATGTATGTAAGATTAGGTTTGATATGCAAGGTGTTTCAGGGTCATGGAGGAGATCTACATGTGATAAGCAAGATCAGGTTGGTCTGCTGGGGTGTGTGAATGCGAGGGTCAAACAGAGATCGGCAGGGGAGCAAGATCCAAGGTGACAGCAATACATTAGGAGCAAGATCATGGTTAGATCTACTTGGAGTACTGATTTGTACTCGATTGTACCAGATGTACAATGAGGTGAACAACAGCTTGTGTTAGCTGTGTGTTGTGACCTATGAGAGAAGATTACTCAGGTGGGAAGATTACTTGGAGCCCTTGAGGTGTGGAAGGCCTTGTAGAGGTGGAAGAAGAGTGTGATCTCTTTATTGTAATTTCCTTTGTAATGAGTTGAATACAATTGTGTGTTGCCTCTCATATTCTGTGTTATTTCTCATTGATAGTTATTTGTTCTTTTGGGTATTTCCGCATGTTTAAGTTGCTTATACATTGGTAATGATGTGTGCTCTTAAATTTGACAAATTGTGTCAGAACTTTGGGAAACTTTGGTCCTGTCAAATGGTATCAAAGTGAGGTTGGACGTTCTTAGAGCGAGCTTGACTAACAGGTGGTTCAGATCTGTTAAGTGTTGTTGATTATAGGTTACTCATAGGGGTTATTGTTTGAGTGGGAGTATAGTAAGGTAGAAGAATGGAGAAATTCAGACATAGGTGTAGCACCACAGGGAGTGTGGTGGGTTGTCTTCAAGTGGGAGCTTGAAGAGGAATACAAGCCAAGATGCAGATTAGACAGAGTACTGGTATGGGTACAGGTGCAGATCTTTATCTCCAAGTGGGAGATTGTTAGGGTGTGGAGCTAAAAGCTTCTCCTAAGGCAAATAGGAGGTTTTCATAGCTTGATAGTTGCCGATGTCAGCATGCCACAACCGACGTCGGTCAAGGGAGTGCAAAAGGAAACTGGCATCGACAGGGGGTCAGCCAGCGTCGATCACCTCTAGGAAGGCAGGGACCGACGTCGGTCACCTGTGGTGGTCAAAATTGCTGTTGATGAACAATCAGTTAAGTGAAAATGGAGTTTGCATGATGAAGACCAGTTCGAGTCTTTGAGCCACCCGTCTAAATTAAGTGTATGCATGAGATCTATATAATAGACTCATGGGCTGTATTGTTAAGTGTTGAACTTGTAGAACCCAAGTGTGGAGCTTGGAGAGTTCTTCCCATGGTGGAATCAAGTAAGATTCCCCATGTATGTAAGATTAGGTTTGATATGCAAGGTGTTTCAGGGTCATGGAGGAGATCTACATGTGATAAGCAAGATCAGGTTGGTCTGCTGGGGTGTGTGAATGCGAGGGTCAAACAGAGATCGGCGGGGGAGCAAGATCCAAGGTGACAGCAATACATTAGGAGCAGGATCATGGTTAGATCTACTTGGAGTACTGATTTGTACTTGATTGTACCAGATGTACAATGAGGTGAACAACAGCTTGTGTTAGCTATGTGTTGTGACCTATGAGAGAAGATTACTCAGGTGGGAAGATTACTTGGAGCCCTTGAGGTGTGAAAGGCCTTGTAGAGGTGGAAGAAGAGTGTGATCTCTTTATTGTAATTTCCTTTGTAATGAGTTGAATACAATTGTGTGTTGCCTCTGATATTCTGTGTTATTTCTCATTGATAGTTATTTGTTCTTCTGGGTATTTCCACATGTTTAAGTTGCTTATACATTGGTAATCATGTGTGCTCTTAAATCTGACAAGTTGTGTCAGAACTTTGGGAAACTTTGGTCCTGTCAATAATTGGTTGGATTTGTATTCTATATCATGAGAAACAACTATGAAAAGTTTATAGAGTGGAAGGAAAATGAAAAGTGATGTTTGAAAGGTCCAAAGGTACTCCTAAAAGCACTAAATTTTATCAATGACATCTACAATTTTAAGACCATAAGAGGAGATCTATTTAGCAAGGTTGTAAATTCAACATTGTTTCCATGATTAAGCATTGTTATTGGTTGAGTGACACAAAATATTACTTGAGAGACCATTCAAGGGGGATGATATGCTTGATCTCAACCCATGCTCACTTTTCTCAATCCGTACACTATGTAAAGATCCACCTACAATAGGTAGGGTACACCAACAGTTGAACTGGTATGAAACCTTGATGAAATATTGTAATTATTTTTAAATACTAATAATATATAACATTTTAGTGATTTCATGGGATTTAAATTGAGCCAAACCATGCCATCATCAACCTGAGAGGAGGCAAAATCAACCTATAGGCAGGTTTGTGGGTATAATACTCCAAGTAAATTAGTGATCACAAAATACATGCAAAAGGATGCTTTGGAGGCTCAAAAGAATGAATATTATTTGGGTAGATAGGGTATATGCCTAATAAAATTTCAAGGTAATCCCTATATTATAAAAAGGCTCAAATTTGTCCATATCTAAACCTACAGGTCAGAAAACACAGGTGTCTCAGTCATAGGAGATGACCTAGTCTAGGGGTTTTAAAGTGCATAAAGAGTAAGGGTGAAGTTGAAATGGTGAGGTAGATATAAAAAATATATATTAAGAAGATATATACCTCCATGATCTCAAAACAATGCAACCAAAACCCCATTTTCACCTACAGGTAGCCTTCTTTAAAGCAAACTTAATTAGGGTTTGATATGAGTTTTGGTTTAGACAGGGGTATATGAAATGTTTTAAAGGATGAGTGAATGGTATAATGTGTTCATGAAATATAAAATTAACTCATGATGATAACATGATGCACATTAATGGAAAAGAGTCCCTAATTTTATCAAACACAATCCTCATACCCTACCTACATATACAGTCTGCCTATTCAAACTCAATCTTGAGATTTGTGTCTTTTGAAGGGTCAAATATTATATTTAGAGGCTGAATTTTTGTAAAAATAACCATTGGAACTTTTTTAACAACATAAAATGGTTGGATTTTGTGACACATAGGAAAATATACCTCTATTTTGTCTCAGATGTAGTATACTTTCTCCATACCTAAACCTTATAGATTAGAGGAAAATGATGAGAAAATGGACTAGAACAAGAAAATACCCTCTAATATGATTTTTTAATCTGGTAGACACATAAAGAAATATTGGAAACAAGTATAGAAGGTTTTAAAGCAAATAGAGTGATCTAGGATACAAGGGTTGCAGTTAAACCCAATAGGCAAGGTTAAAGCCAAGGGGCCAAATAGGAGGTCATTTCCATTTATAGTCTTTTCAAAGAATTAAAATTCTTTGATTCATGTTGTAAATGTTACAATGGATGTGTATAAGTTATATATATGTAAGGAAAAAATAAAAGGGTCATTTTGAGTCGTAGGTAGCAGACAGACTTGTAAAAACAAGGTTTAGGTCTAAGGCAAATGGTGAGTCATTTGCATTTGTAGCATGATATGACCTTACCAATGACTGGGGACACATTTTTGGGATCATAATAGAGATGTTAGAGCCATTTTTTATAGATACACTCATCAAGAAACCATTTTTGGCTTGGAATGAACTCAGACCCTCATATAATGTAAGAAAAGAGTTCAAAAGGTCAATTTGAGATGATTATATCTCTCACAACACTTTGCATTTGAATATTAGGTGATTGGAGATGTTAGTGAGGATCCCTAAGAATCCCTCAATGGCATTGAGAGATATTTACAATGTGCCAACTCTATGAAACAATGCTAAGGATAGAAATGGCACAAAACCCTCCATAAGGACCTGATTGGAGAGATAAAGTAGATGAAGGATCTAGATGGGGTGTAAAGGTCATGATTTTTTTTAAAAATTGTATA
Source organism: Torreya grandis (assembly GCA_037957365.1). Classification (NCBI taxonomy): domain Eukaryota; kingdom Viridiplantae; phylum Streptophyta; class Pinopsida; order Cupressales; family Taxaceae; genus Torreya; species Torreya grandis. Next base: position 2,642,873 of record JARHVA010000544.1, read on the forward strand.
ATACTCTCCCAATCTCCCTCTAATGCTAATTTTTTATACATACCTATATGGATGGGGACAAAATAGGGATTTATTTGAAATTTTATGTGTTTTACAGGTGTGAAAGGGTTTAAAATGATCAAATCACTTTTGAAAGGTAGATTGATACTTGTTATAAGTATCCATGTCCATTTGATGAGGTATAAAAACTCTTAATTATTCCTACCATCTCTTTCATTTTAGACAGTCATAATGAATGGGAAATGAACACTTAGGAAAAGTGGTGAAACTTAATTGAGAAGCCTTTTAAGGATTGTTTATTGAACCTAATGACTTGGAAACTCTTGAAAAGTTTCATTCCTCCTGGTTCATGGATTATATTATAGAATTGGAAAGGTTTTGGGTGCCACGTGTGAGAGGTGCATGGAAAGGAGTCATTTTAGGACTATCAGGGATGATTATGCATGGATATAAGAATAAAAATGATGAAAGACCACTATAATTCTTGTGAGGGTTTTTTTGTAACCCCTCCCACTTATATCCATCATAAAAACTAACCCTATGTAGTGATGAGGTAGTTTTATTAAGGCAAATGATGAAGGTAGTTTCTTATGCAAGCACAAGGGAATCTATGCCACATGTGAAGGATTTGAATAAGTTTGAGGGACATTTATCCTTGATTATCTTTAGAACCTATCTCACACATGATTATATGAATATTTTAACTCTTTCTCATTGCTTAACAAGTTTCTCAATGACTCTTCAACTTCTCTCTCTCTCCTCTCATAATTTCTATAAATTCTAGCCTTTTTGGCTATCGTATGAATCTCTACCTAGGTATGGAAAATACCTACCAAATTTTTACCTTGAGATAATAAATAAAGTTTTTTTACCTCATTCAAGATTTTAATAAGTGCATATAATGGTTTTTAGTCTTGTACAAGTGTATTTTGGCTTACCTTCACATTTTACTCTTCTAAATGTCTTGTGTGTTTTAGAATCTCTCTTTTACAGGTCAGTAAGAAGTGTCTAATTGGATTATAAGTATAGTGAGTAGTATATTAAATAGTGTTTCTTATAATTCCTATTATCTAAGTCTTCCTAACCTAAGCTCTCTTTAAGACCCCATGCTTGAAATATTGATGTGAAAGGGAAGATTGGCATTGGATGAAGTGTACGTGCAGACTTATTCTTAGTTTCAAGTGCATGTTTGATGGTGTGAGTAGAAAAATTATTTGGTGTATCACCTCCCCTAGATTATATTTAATTTTAGTTATTCTTATCCCTTTTCATCCCCCCAAGTGTTAGTAGTAGGACTGATCAAAGTGGTACATCAAGGGGAACTAGCCCTAAATCTAGAGATCCACCTCATGTTGGGCCACCCAAAGCCTTAAGGTAGTTCCATTGTGATAGTTGAATGAGGATATATTTTTCATCTCCTTAATGGGTGCAAGTTAAAGTGATAATAGTGACCTCTCTATTCACAGTTGTAGCAAACCATGTTTATTGATGGACAATTAGCTTGTCTTACCTTGTTTGGACAATGTTTTACAAAGTGTCCCACATCAATAAAGTTGAAGCACTCAACCTTGATTACACCTTTTAACTGATGATGCCCATCATATTTCTATTTAAACTCATTTTTAACAGGTCTCTTGCATTCTCTATCCCTATGACCAAATTGATTACATGTGTAATAGTAACCATTGAACCTTTCATACCTCATGGCATTTGGTTGTTTGGTTTTATTTGATTTCATTTTACTAGTTCCTTCATTCCTTGTCTAATTATTTGTCTTCAAAGGTTTATTGACCTTTCTCTCATTGACATTCATGTCAACTTGAGAAACAACTTTGGGCTCTGCATTAAAAAACTAATCTAGATCTACCATTAACTAATTTTTGACTCTTTAGGAGATCATACAGATCATTATAACTTATCTCAAACTTGAAAAATGATTTTACCTTTCTTAAAGACTTATCTAACTCATCTTTCAAGGACACAATTTGCGAAGCATACCTTGATAATTCTTCTTCTTTTGCTTTCAGGCTTGTAGACAGGACTTCCAATATACAATTGAGATGTTTGACTATTTCTTCATGCTCTTTGGCATCTTCATCCATTTTTACCTCAAAAACACTAAATGTATCTTCAAAATACTTGAGTTTATATTTCATATTATTATTGATGTTCTTCTCAATCTTTACTTCTTCATGAGCATTTTTCAATGCAGTCTCATAGTCTACCTCATCTTCATCATCATCTAAATCATACCAAGTAGATGCCTTTTAATGTGAGACACTACCTTCCTCAACCATGAATAGATATTCATCTTCAATAGTACCATCATCTTCATTATCATACTCTGAGTCACTGACTTCACTTTCATTTGATGAGCTATAATCTTCTTTGGTGTAGAGACTCTTCTTGTCCTTGAAGTACTTTTTCTTATTGTCAAACCTTCTAAATCCATTTTTGCTTTTATTAGACCTAAATGATCTCTTTCCATAATCATGAAATTTATAATGATATTAATCATCATCATTATTATAATTATGAGGGTATTTAATTCAAATTATACACTAATTCTAACTCAATTAATCTCATTTCTTAATCCACTACTTTGATAATAGTTCACTAGATCATTCCTTCGTGTTAGATACTATATTTTATATGATTTTTAGATGGATTCAAATATGTTTATTAGGTTATATAATCTATCATTACCCTCTCAATCCCATTCATAAACTCTATCAACACTGTCCAACCCTCAACTCATCCCTTTACACCACTCTACCTACTCTGTCAACAGTCCTTGTAGCCTTGTTTTTGGGATTTCTTACTTATACTAATCCATGTCATAGGTTTTTGGAAAAAAATAATTTTTTTAGATAACCTCTATTGTTATTAAACTTTTTTTAAATTTTCATCACATGTTTCTACCCTTTAAGCACTTAATCAGTCTTATTTTGCACTTTGTTAATCTTAATTAGGCCTCTTAAGGTTATTTTTACAAACAATCTTTAGAATCTATACCTAGAGGTACAATTACATAAAAATAAACTCAAAATATATTCAAACACATTACACTTGATATTTCAACAAAATTTTACTTGAAATGGATAGTGGAATCTCTCTATATTCTCTAAACCCTAGTGTAGGGGTTTCTAGTGCTCTGTCTCAATTAAGAGCTCACTAAAATCAATTATGTGCATTTAAATGAGTTTCAAAGCTTAAAAATTAATTTTATAGATTTTTATTTAACTCATAAGATTTCACCAATCCCTGGATATCATTTATCCATCCACTATCCAAGGTTTTCATCTCAAAATATACTTGATTATGCAAGTAAATTGATCTTCTACAGGTTTGTATCAGGGTTTACCAAACTTATACCACATTATTGAATAATAAAAGGTTCAAAAACATTAATTTTTTCACATATAATTACCAAAATTTTCTATAACCTGTAGAACTCAAATATCTAGTCTTGTCTTGTCAAGAGTTAAACTCTCAGTTCACCTTGCCAATGTCTATCATAAGAAATAGATGGTACTTGTCACATCTATCTAAACACCTTAAATATTTTACTTTATACATAGATATATGATTATTAAAATAATGTCACACAATATTTATTCATGTTTAAAAAGATATTTCTTCACCTTTCACACTTAATCATTGAAAATAAATCTTTGGTCTAAGAAAAGTAAACCTCTTAATCATAGGGATCTGTGCCTACAAATATCTGATCACCAGTTAACTATATTTTTATATCATGAAAAAATTAACACCAAACACATTTAATAACCTCTCAAGAAAAAATTGTTACCTTAGTTAATTTTATTTGATCATCAAATTTGAAGATACAATCAACAAATAATTAAAATGCACAAACATGGTCTGTGTTATCCCCTTCAAGGACAAGGGTGTATCCATTATCTATTACTTCAAGTATATCCATCAAATATACATGCATTTAAAATTTAAACACACTTGGAAACACTTCCACCCTCCATTATTTCATCAATCATAATGTATGTAGTGACATTCAAAACATAGATCTATATATATTCATTCAACAATAGAGAAAACATCAAAATTCCTTCATACCAACTTGTCAATTACATCCTCCATCCATATATTAAAATGGAATATCCATCTCCATACTAAAAAATAAATCCTATTACCCTAAAAAGAAGCATAACTAAATCTTGATTCCCTTTTTCCATGTAGAGGTTTCCTTGATACATAACTTTTCTTGATTTACATACAATATGACATGTTTAGACCCATGACATAGGACTCATGACACTTTATGAACCTCTTCAAACACCAATACTCTTAGACATTTTTATAATATCTTTCCACATTTAACACATACATCAAAGTCCTTAGAAATGGATTACAAAATTAAAATTATCCAAAAAGGAACTTTTGGCAGGTAAACTAAAATTCAAGTTTTATGCTCCTTTGGACTCTCTAAACTCCATCTAATGACAACTTATGACCTATAGAACTTATGAGACAACTATATGAATAAATTAAGAAAAAAATTAAACTATTTTTGGATCTTTATGGGATGCCCTTGCATCATACTATCAAGCTAAAAAATATTTTCCACAAGTATTTGCTGATACATTTGGTATATGCTCCTATCTACTTGCATTAAACCTCCTCATTAAAGGTATCTACCTCCACTTTCCCCTCATATAGGTGAACATGTTATTGGGCCCCACATTTATGCCTTATTTTCTTCATCTCCTTCAATAGTATACCTGCACATGAAACATAATTGTTAAGCAAAACACAACTATTACTTTCCTCTTTTTGCTTTGCATGGGTATACCAATCTTCCTCTTATACAAACTAATCATATTATCCTTCTCTCCATAATTAAATTTTGTTGCATATGTGTAATTTATATCCTTCATCCATTCTTGTGCTTCCCACTCCATTTCATGCACAACTTGTTCTTTTTATTTGCATACCCCATACTTTTAGAGATTCTTAGTTTATATTTGTACATCAACATTTTGACTGTCCTCATTCTCCTGCATATCTAAGGGCTAAATAATCATCTTCATTATCCCCTCTTCTTGATTTATTTCATGGGATTGATGCATATTTTCCAACTCTTGGACATTCTCTTCTTGTTCAATACTATCAACCTTTATTTCCTTAGCTGCCACAATCACTTTAAGCTGTACATGCATCTCTTGTTTGTCTTCTACCTACTCCTACATTTAGATCACAAATCAACTCATTAAACATAAATTTTAGAGCCTCATGGCTCTCTCTATTCGGCTACCTCTTTGTACATTTCAATTTTCATATTCCTCTTAGCTTGCTTGATGTATTTTCAAAACCACTGCTCATCCATCTTAATTGTAATTCATATTACCATTCTGCTGTCCTCTTTCACATAATATTGGCTACCATGCTTGCTTTGGCTATCTTGTTTCTTAAGCACTCTCATTTATGTTATGTATTCTTTTATTTGATGAATATTTTCTGTCACCTTACATTATTGCTCATCCTCTTTCATTTCCACATTTATGGACTCATAAATCCTCACATAAACCAACTCAAGACATCTTACCCCTTCTTCTTCTTTTTGGTGCTTTGATCAAACCCAAACTCTCAATGGCTTTGATCCAACACTACATCATCATTATCCTTTCATCTCTTCTCTCTTCTTCACCCTTAAATGATACAAGCATGTGTATCTCCCCATGTTGCTTTATGGTATAGGTGTTATCTTTTCCATAATGGATTGCATGCCTATCAGACTAACATGGTATCCCTAACAATAAATGACACACATCTATAGGCATAATGTCACATAACACCTCATCTCTATATCCTCCTATCTTGAATTAAACCCAAATTTGTTCACTTACCATAATTTGATGTCCCTTCTAAACCCATAAAACCTTGTATGGTTGTAGATGTGGCATTCTCTTCAAGCCTAAATTCTATACCATCTCTAAAGACACAGTATTATTAGTACTACCTCCATCAATCACCAAATTACAAACTTTACCTCTTGTCTTACATCTACTCTTGAATAAACTCCTCCTTTGCGCTGGATTTTTGACTTGGATTTTATACAATAGTATTATCCTCATGAGTAAAGACTCATTCCTTTCATGTCTTCTCTCTTCATTCTCTTCTCTTATTATTTTTTTCTATATAGTTTTGCTAACATTCATTGGACACTCTACTACCCTATGTCTTTCTCTTTGGTAATGCCAACATTGCCCTTAAAATATTTGTATTGGTCCTTGTCTCATAGGACCTTATTCTCTTCTTAATATTCCATATACAAATGTTCTAACCTACCTTGCATAGTGTTGTACTCTCATTCCTTTTTCAACTACTGCTACATGCACTTATGGTCTCTCTTGAACCACCTCTTCACTTCTTCTCTCACTTATCTTTGTTGACCATGGAGTTACTTGAAATTGATGCCTTTCATCTCTTTCATATTATTCTATCATTAATATTTTTTATCTCTTTTTGAGAACATATTAAATATCCTCCATCCTCATGACCAATGGAGCAATCAATTATGTCACTTGGCCCACTATTTTCTTGACCAAATCATCATCTCTATTAGCTCTCTTTATGGAACACTATCCTTGATTCCCTATTTTGTATTACACTTCAAAACACATGATTCAAATATATTCCATAATAATTTAAGAATATTTTACTATATTTAATACCAAAATTATGTAGAGCATACACTAAGTCTAACTTAATTAATCTTGTTTCTTAATCCACTACTTTGACAATAGTTTACTAGATCATTCCTTCATGTTAGACACTATGTTTTATCTAATTGTTAGATGGACTAACATATGTTTATAAGGTTCTATAGATTCTCATTACCCTATAAATATAATTCATAAATCTATCAACACTATCCAAGCCTCAACTCACCCCTTTACACCACTCTGCCTACTCTGTCAACAGTCCTTGTAGCCTTATTTTTGGGATTTCTTGCTTTATAATAATCCATACCATAGGTTTTTGGAAAATAAATCAATTTTTTAGATACCCTTTATTATTATTCAACTTTATGTAAAGTTTCATCACATTTCTCACCCTTTACCCACTTAACCAATCCTATTATGCACTATG